>JABJVR010043149.1:0-31036 GCA_025773905.1 Chitala chitala
CCATATATATGTTTTTTTTTTACTTACTGGATGGTATTCAAGCAAAATATTCAGTAACTGGGCTTGAATGTGCAAAAATGAGTTAAAACATAAACCATTAGCTTCAGCCTGAACCTAATTAGATGATAATTGATTTTTGTCTTAATTTGATTTATAACCGTCCCTTTCTATATGAAAGATTCCGGTAGGGAGCGTGGTGGTAATTATAAAATTGTCGTTTGACTTGTACAAAGTCAAGAAGCAACTAATTCACATTTGTTGCAAACTATTTCTATCGATTTTTGAAGTAATATATTTTCTGTGTCCCTTTGCTCCACGCATAGTGCCAGTGTTTGGGAAAATTAAACTGACTCCAGTGGACTTATTTGTATAATTTACATAACTAAATTCATCAAACTATAAATTTTTGAGAATTCACCTCTAAATTTGCTAGCGTGCTGTCATCCTGCTAAGCCCAGCATCTCGATTAAATTATCCTGTTATCTTCAATAAGCTGAACCCTTTATCAATGACAAAACAAATAGCTTTGCAGGTATTCAGCAGAAGATAAGGACAGTATTTTCTAGAATGCATACAGGTAGACCGCACAGAAAAATAACTGGGGAGGCAGAAAGGAAGATAGAAAGAGACAGGCTGCATGAGAGGGGGAAATAAACAGAGAAAGCTAGACAGAGACGTTTGATGAAAACTGAATTGAAAGACAAAATTAGTCCAATCAGCCTCCTCTGTGTAAAGACTTTCACAATCGTGCATATGTCACAATATATCCTGAGAGAAAAAGGAGTGCTGATCAGAGAAGAACTGATAGTCAAGCCATAAATCACTGCCCTGTCAGCGCCTGGTACCCCTGAGTACCATTAACTAGTACAAACTGGCACACTTAAAAAAATAAATAAATAAATAAACTGACCCACTGCAGAGGCCACATGTCTGGGGGTGACCCAGTGAGGGGCTTCCCACTCCATTTTGAGGGACACAAGCTGACACATTTAAACACGGTGGTCTTGGACTGCGTTGACCTGACAAAACCCTTTACCTGCTAATGGTTTGGCCTACAGCTCAAAACACTACCTTGGGATCATTCTGCAAAAAAAAAAAATAAATAAATAACAGAATGAAATACGGCTTGTGTCAAAGAGCTCCCCTGAAGGTTTTTGAGTTCAGGGCGATGTAGCGATGTGTTCTTCTACAAGCGATTGAATGAAATCCTTACGTCACGTCACGTCACGTCCAGCCACGCCCACCCTCTAACTCACGGAGCTGTCATTGTCCACTCATTATTAATGAATTATTAATTAAGTATTGCTTGCTATTAGACCGCTGTCTTACTTTCACTTTGAGGAGTATTGCGTTCTTCCGTGATAACACAGCGGTTTCTTCCCGTGTCTCCTCGCATCTCCTAATCCTTCCAGTCCTGTCTGCCTTTCCTGCACTCCGCCTGCTGTCCCTTCTTCGTCTCGGACTGCGTTTCCTGGACCATGACCCATCACCTGGATTCACGCTTTTGCTCTGTGGAGTTTTGATGTGGACTGCCGCGTTTTTGCGAATCAACGCTCTCGCACTGCAATTGAAACCACTACTTCACAACTCGGATTCTGTTTCGCTACACATTATGAAAAAAAAAAGATGCGCAATAACAAATTTGGCGTAAACGAATTCGCCTAACGACGCTGAGCATTTTTAGCGGAGTAGAGATCAGTGAGGCATTTGGAAGTGCTAGCTCAATGTGCAAGACCGAAAACGAGTAAATAAAGTCACAAATTCAACGTAAACACAAAATCACAACTCATGATTGTGACTTAAGTTGTGAGAAGTTTGTAGTTCATATAGATCCACACGGTGCCTTCAGTGTGAGCTGTAGGAAAGGATATAATGAACTCCGCCAGGCCCATAAATTCCTCTTCAGGACTGAAAATGTGCCTGATTTCAAAATGCTGCCACATGTGTATTGCTCTCATGTCTTGATTCCAAATGCACTTTCTCAAAATAGGAATTTTTTACACTTTCAAAACAACGCATGTATATGATATACTCAAATTATTGATATATACATGTATGTTCAAATGGGTTCGTACAGTTTAAATCATAATATTGCCTATAATTGCATGATTTGTGGTATTTGAAGTATAGTGCATAGCAAATTCTTATTTGGTAATACTTTAAATATACATTTTCTCTCTATAGTTGTGCTGCGTGTAACTTGCATTGAACTGCACTGAAAGTTGACTGAAAAAAAAATGCAAGCTATATCTATTTTGGTCGTGTATGAGCTGTCGGTCTCGGGTTTTCAGCTGGCTTCATAATGACAAGCCTCAGTCAATGCACACGTCGTCGGTCTTTTCATCCAAAGGTCTTCAAAGTCCCTGAAACCTGGAGGACAAGGTCATGGGTGTTGAAGCGAAGGAAAGGCAGCGCTCAGGAGAATGCGGCGAAACTGCGATGTCTCGACGAAAGGCTTTAAGAAGGCAGATCCACTGAGAAACATGCTCAGTTTGCAAACATGAATACAACATTGAGGTTTCACTCACCTTTGCTTTACTGCAAAAACCACCAAAGGTGATCCGTGCATGAATAATATAGGCAGCCTTGAGCTGCCTAATGTTCAGGTAATGACTTTTTAGACGTCATTAGGAAAAGCGTGCTCTGTTTACACAGGCAGGTCACCCGCCTACGTACTTAAAGATATATGGAATTTATAAAACAGCTCAAAACTTCCTCTCTTTACCTTTTTAGACCTGAAACACCTGTTACATCTGAATTACTGATTTGACACACGCACTTAAAAAGCTGTAGAGTGCACCAGTTTCTTGAACTAAAATCGACAAAATTGGCGTATCAACACAATATGACAAAACAAATGATTTTTTATACTTTGTGTTGTACTAAGAACTGGTTTGGGAATAGGAACTGGTTTGGTAATATGTGACATTAGATATTTAATGTTATTATAATTTATTTGTTACGGTATTTTTTAAACATTAAGAGAAGTGTAGCGTATTAAACGAATGAGTACTGTAATACTAGTTACTGACTTACCATGAAACCAAGTTAACAGTGAAACAAACAGATGCATGGATATGTATAAATTTAGCAACCTTATAGTCACAACAGTAAGTGACCAAATGAATATCGTGCCACTTAATAACATAACCATGGTAACTGGAAAGTTTCTGAACAACAGGGCTTTGTCATTTATAGTTCACATATTATATAATTACTTCATGATTAAACAACATAATACCCCAAAACTGCAATAACACAAGACAGAACATACAGTAGTTCTTGAAAGGATAAGTTGGAGAAATTTTCTGTCTGTAGAAAACACCCAGCCAAGATTTAGTAAATACACACATTATATTGCTTTAGTAAGCTGTTCCATATTTGATGTTATTCAACACTGGAGTGAGAGCATCTTCATTATACCAGGAAGTGTTTCGACTACCCAGACCATTACAGAATACTTAAGGCAATCCTCAACAGCTTGCAGACGTTTAATGTAGGATATACAAGTAATGCTAAGGTAAAAAAAATATTAATTAATTAATTAAATAAAAACCAATGTACTTACAATGCAGCATTTGGATGAAAAGCTTCCCATTTTAAAGATGTGTGAGTTTGTGATAAAACCTTTGCAGTTACATTCCAGTGCACACCACCCAATTTCAGCATGCTCATTCTGAGACTGGATTTGCTTAATTACTTTTACACAAATACCAGTTTTGCTTTCCTATTGTTTTTTAAAGGTTCTGCTATAAATGTGTCCACTTGGGATCTTGAAATGATAACACCAAGCTTTCCACTCCAAAGCAAAATTTCCTTCTGTCTTTTGACATTGCTAAAAAAAAAATAAAGTGAAAATGCAATCCCTATTATTATTAATTATTTTCTTCACCCACGTAGACAACCACATTTCTCCTGAGATGAAGAACACCATTGCGTTCTGGTATCTTCTGCTCAGATGCTGTGTGTTTCAACAGCTTCTTCAGATGTTAAAGCTTAAACATTTTTGCCTATGCCTGTTAGCATTCTGAGATTAAAGCGAGTCTTTCATCTGAGATGTTTATTTCATATTGCACATTATTTTCAGCTCGTACACTTTGTGATGAAGTTTACACAAGTTCTCTTTTTCAAATAGTGAGGATTTTCCAGTTTACATCTAAGGCACTGCTTGAGGTAGTCAACAAACATCGTCATAAAAAATTATGGCATCAAAACCTAAGGCTGTTTAACAATATGTCATTTTGATAAGCATCAAAACGATTAATAATGCTATGTTTATTTGATAAACACCAAAACGATTAATAATGCTATGATTATTTGATAAGCATCAAAATAATTAATTAATAACGTATATTTTGTGGGCGGCACAGTGGCATGGTGGTTAGCACTGTCAGCTCACACCTCTGGGCTCGAGGCTTGATTCCTGCCTCGGGTCTGTGTGTGGGGAGTGTGCATGTTCTCCCCAAGCGTGGTGGGTTTTTCTGGGTTCTCCAGTTTCCTCCCATGGTCCAAGGACATATGGGTTAGGTTGATTGGTGTTTGCAAATTGCTTGCGTGTGTGTGCCCTGTGGAAGGTTGGAACCCTGCCCAGGGTGTCCCATGCCCTGTGCTTCCTGGGATGGGCTCCAGGCTTCTCACAACCCTGAATTGGATAAGGCAGTGCAGCAAATGGATGGATGGATTTATATTTTGGTCTAGTGACAGTAATTGTGGTCTGTTAGGGGGAACGATTTATACATTTGCTAATTTAACAGTTCCCCAGAAAATATAACATTTTAGTGCACTTTAAAAACATGCAAAACATTAAAATTATTATTGTTAATGCTGTGACAATACTGACAGTTGTGTTGGTTTTATTGTTTCCAAATCCGAACTGTTAGTTGAGCAAAACACATCTCCAGGATACTGTTAAAGTCTTTAAACATATTCCCCCAGGCTGGTACACCAAAAGCAAATAATTATTCTTAGCAGTTTAAATGATTTCAAAAGAATTAGGACGATTGTCTTAATATTTATGGTTTTGGTATGTGAATAAAGCTTAAATATAGCACAAAAAATAATGTTGTAAATAAATATGTACTGTGAAGTGCAACAAAACATGTACATACCAAGCGTTGCTTAGGAGGGTAAATGCAGTGTGTGTGTGTGTGTGTGTGTGTGTGTGTGTGTATTTTTAGAAATCTGATAAAGCGTCCAAGCGAAGAGCCAATCCGGCTAAGAAATATATGAACCTGATTGGGCACAGTTTAACGGAGGCGCGGAGCGTTTGCGTGGTATTTGCAGAGCCTCATTAAACGAAAACAGAAAGAAAGTAATGGGAAGTGAAGTGAATAATGCACACCCAGGCCAATCGCAACCCTGGCTGACCGCCCACTCCCCTTCCCCGAAAACCACCGGCAACCCTTTCAGTGAATAATGTAGGCTTGCTACAAATGCCAGTAGATCAAAAGATAACGCTGCTTTCCACATGTGACGTTACTGCGGAATACAAGTCTTTACTTTGAGCAACAAACAGCAGGTGAGGAAACTAAAGGAATCTTATCCATAGAAAGTTTAAAGATTTGTGATTTTTTGCCATCACTTTGGGAAAGACTGCTTAGACTGTCAGTCTTCCCAGGACCCGGACTGTGCAGTTCCACACAGTGCAGAATAAAAGGGTAGAGTTAAAAAAAAAAAAAAAAAAACGGCGCTAGAGCGGACTGAAGTGGCCGCGTAGAAATCCAATAGAAATAAATAAAGAAAATAAAGTCTATTCACTGAAAAGGGGAGAACCGTAAAGTAGTTTGACATTTCATGTGCCATTTTCAGTCAAAAAGGCAAAAAGTAAACAGGAAATACAAAGTCCCTCCCTCGCGAGAAAAGCCTTTTCATGTGCACATAAAATCGCGTGTCCCGCTTTTGCACATTCCCCGCAGGCTCGCGACTCACACCGTCTGTAATTGTTTGCGCCTGAGCAGGGCTGGTTTTAACATGCCTATACTGGCTGCCGTGTGCGGATTGGCATGGCCCCACCGTGCTCCTGGAGCGGTCCGAGCCACTGCAATCTCAGCGTGGTGCCAATCAAGCCTTTGCGCCAAACCCGTCGAAGGGCCCGGCGTTGATTTCGCCCTAACGTACGTCTTCTACGTTCTCGCACACGTCTGCGCAGTGTGAGTGCCGTTATCCGGGGGATGTCCCACTAAAAAGCAATGCCTTAATATTTCTACATAATGTGCAGCATGATTCGCCTAAGGACACGTAAACAGCGCACACCTCACAGCAGCAGTTTTCATATTCGCTGCTTCGTAAAACCACTGTAAAACTACTTACAACAGCATTACGTAAGAAATATAAAACGAGTACGAACTCATTGCAGATATGGTTTACACCAAGAGAGAAAAAAAAATCAATGTGTTTGTTCCTTAATGCATCGAGACATCTGTTAATGAAGAAAAGATGGAGAATCTCTGCAGGAGATGCACAGCGTGAATTTTATTAACACGGCCGTATTTTGCCATGCTGATCAAAGAAAGTGGTTGGAGAAATAAATAAAAAATAAGAGGAGGCGCTGTGCCTTTCACCGATGCCGTGGAATTGGGAAAGTACTGCAGTAATAAATGCTTGGGGTCCTGAGCCATCTGCTCTCTGCTTAAAATTGTGTTGCTTGATTTGCGCTGTTAAAAAATGGTGTTCCGGTTCTTCGTTTATTTTAATGGCACCTGTGCCAGACGTCACCGGGTTGTGTAACTAACCGCTCATCACGCTACTCTGCTTGCAGCCGCTGCGTCTGCACTGGTCTGCAGAAAGGCGCACACGTCGTCAATATAATAGACAATTTATACCGCAATTCGTCGGAAATGCAGTTATTTCAAAAACTTAATTGCAGTCTGGTGGGTGTCGATGCAGTCGTTTCTCTGACAGTTACGTTCTGTTTAAAGCGAAAGAGTAAAATCGATGGGGAGTCAAAACAGTGTAAACGTTTTATCTGTCGCTCCACAATATCTTAGGACAAGACGAGGAGGTACTCTTAGTGTTTCCCCATTTATTTTGTGTGTGTGTGTGTGTGTGTGTGTGTAGCACTAGTTATTGTATTACACTAACACATAGAGGTTTCTGTGTGACGTTTTCAGCATTTACAAAGCAAATCTCGCATTCTAAATTGTTATCTGTGGCATTTAGCACAATGTGCTGAAACATGCCTTCATGACTTTAAAAGGCCATTGGTAAGTGAATCACCTAAGCTTTCCAAATTAAAGTAGGTTTTCATACAGGTTTCCAAAGGGTCAATTTAATGAAAGACCACCCCCATACACACACACACAAATTCCCACACCGCCTTGTGTATTCTTCTCCCCTCCATTCACGGTGTTTGCTCCTGCCAGATTCTCCTGAGAGAGCACGGCAAGCAACGCTATCGCTTCCCTGACAGAGCCGCCTTATCACGCCCGAAGACGCCGGGGTTTCATCCATTCATAACGCTCACCGCCCGTTTATCTTCGCAACCCCTGTTACACCGGCGGACAATCTGCTGCGAGGCGCGCTCCCTGCTTCCCCCTTCACGGGCGCACGAAAACTATCCCGAGGCAGAGCATATTGTCAAACACTTATTTGGTGTCTTTCTATATTCATCACCCCGGTGAACAAAGTTATGAATGAGTCATTGTACGTATGCCCAAGGATGGGAGCGTGCAAGTATGTGATACAAAAATCTGTTATTCCCAGTTTTAAAGGTCATGGGTGCCATGGATGATTTATAATCCCAAACTTTATTTGAATGCATTTTAGATATATTCAATAGGATAGCCAATCTTAAGGCTATGCAATCGGTGTTCTTACATTTAAACAATGTCAGACCGTGTAATACATTTGTTTTGAAAACGTTTCGATTAGCACTTGACATTTTTAACTGCTGTTTTCCTCTTTTTTGTTATTTCTGCTTCTAAACTTATCTTTAAGAGGCTCAGAAGTGGGCTAAAACTAATTTCAAAACGGAATCCCCGGAAAAATCAAAGGTTCTGTAATAATTCCGATTAAAATCTTCATTTCATAATTGCAACAAACTGGATTTCTCAGTCTGTTATCTTTCCATAAATATCGTTATCCATCGCAATTTGATCATACGTGACCTAATTAGAACGACTTTCTAAATTGGACTCGCAAATAATTTTGGGAAACAGATCAGTTCACTGAACATACTTTATTTCCAGTAATGAAAGATTAAGACTCTCAAAAGATTTTTTAATTAACGGTAGAAACGGGGTTTATGCCTTATGGGTGAGTACGTCCTCAGGCAACGATAAGCACTACATGTCACAATACCGTTAAAATTTTGTGTTAAAATTAACAGATGATTAAGGGATGCGTATTTAAGACGATGTAACAGATATGACGATAAGTAATGTCTGGACATGTGCTATCCAGCTGCTGTTATTGTGACACAAAGTGTCATTAAAAAAACGTTTAAATTCACTGCCGTTCCAAGTACAACTGTGCGGGCTAAATAATTCACATTATTTGTCGGGGAAAGAGCATTCTGCTGGGCGTCAACACAACTTTGTGTGCTTTACAGCTGGAAACACGTATTATTGAATATTGTTGTTATAAAGTGTCTCGCACTGAATGCGGCTGTCCTTTTCGGCGAGACAGCGAAGCGTGGGAACTCTGCGAAATACTGATAAATGAAGCAAACGCCTGCCCTTCTCCGCTGTCACGGGGTCGCATTCTGCTCTTTAGAATGGAGGAAAATGTACCCGAAGCAGACTTTCAAACTGCATAGACCGATCACGGCGTGAGCGAAAACACAGTCAACGCAAGCGTCGAAAACACGCACTTGAAAATGACACGCGGTGGAACGCTACCAATAAAGGCGCGGTGCAGTCATATCGGAGAGGGTGTCTGGGGGTCTTCAGCTCAGAGCGAAATTAGTTGCATTGCAGTGTTCTTCCAGAAGCAGGAAATGTTTCCTGGCCAAAAAAATAGCATTCAGGTAAATCTGAGAATCGTTGTTTATTATTAAATACAATGCCACTAAAAACTGTCAGCCTCTTGAATTCAAAATTTCTCTCTATACGCTACTTCGCGTTTCAGTACAGGTCACAATACAATACACAATAACATCGAAGTATCCGGGCCACTACAGTCTTGCTGATTCTATTCTCTTATGCGCGCAGTTCAATATTGTATTCGTTACCTACCGCACCATGTTAAAACATTCCCTCCACTTTCACTGCCTTTGTAACCTCGATTTCTCCGTTGCTTTTGCGCAAGGTGTTGTGGGTGTGGCTCGAGCGAGATACTTCGGAGGGAGCGCCATGTTAAGTTGGTCGCCTGTATTGAATTGCCTTGTTGGTGTTAATCTTAATAAAGAAAATTTGTAAACCCAACTGTGAACCCACTCAGTACCCACAGTCAGAGAGACTGGAGCCCGTTATTCACCACCACAAAATAAGGGTTACACTTTAATACACTTAAGAACTAAAGATGTCTTCATTTACAAGCCGGTAGCTTGAGAGGGGTGGTGTATTCACCCGGCAGTCCTTCCATTCCATATGACCCTGCATGTTATATAACCCCCTTCCATACATTGTTGTGTTAGGTCACACACATTTCAGATTCTGAAAAATTCATTTTGCTTTGCCCTGCACATTAGAAAGGAACTGAGTGTTTGAACCTTATTTTTCAAAGTCATGTACAAAAATGAAAAATTAAAAAAGGACAAACAGGTATAGCATTATGGATACTGGCTAGTGGTCTTGTTCAGATACTATGGAAGCGGGATGGGGGGGGTTACTAATTGGTCATGGAGATTGAGGCAGCTGAGACGATGTGAGCATCTAACTACATTTGATGTAGCCGTAACTTTTAAATAAGCAGCCCATAATTGCAAAAGTGTTTTTTTTTCTACAGATACAATGTTACTAAAGTAACATCAAATTTGCACACAAAGCTCTCTTGATGCTATCTTGGCTCTGTTGTTGCCTTTTGAAAACTGGTTCTTATTAATATATATACTGACCACGTGTATGGAAAATTCTTGTCAAGGTGTCTGTTTTGTTGAGCTGGTTTGTTGATTTGGGTCCATAAGCATATAACGTTACAGGTCAATTTCTGACAGTTATAAATCAACAACATGATGATTTACATGTCCTACTGTACATGAGAGGTGTGCGTCACCGTGGGACAGCAGTTTAAACATAAACTGACCTCCTGAAACAATGAACCGGAAATTTCTGCTTTGCCGTATTGATTTTTATTGAGTCTGTCAAGCAAAAGTAGGTGCAATTTCTTCCTTATTTACGAAGTCGCCTTTCTGAAAAGATCCTGCCTTCAGTTTTGCAAGCTTTAAGCCAGGTTTCTATATCTGAGAATAGCGGTCTGTGCAGACAACCTTTGTGTAAACAGTGGAAAGTTAGTGTCATAGATTTTACATCAAAGAAATGATTCTTACAATGACAAGGTCGATTTATCAAAGCACAAACGACACCAGGTTTAGCAGAGGCTGAAAAAAGGAGTTTTTTAAAAACTATTCCCAGTCAACTAACTTCACGGTTTGCCCCTTATTATACATTAAGCAGACAGATCCTTCTAAGTGATTTAAAGTAAATTTGTATTCACTGAAATACAGCCCTCTATGATCCTCATTTGTATAGTAAAATTAACTGAGTAGTGAAATAAGACATTAGGTATGTTTAATTAAATTACACTGAGAACATAAACCACACACATATATCAGTCTTTGATTCAAAAATGTCACAGGGAATCAGTTTCACCATATGGATAACTTGTTTTTTAACATTCAACAGATCAAAGTGTGCACAAGAAAATGAAAGTAACTTAAAAAAACCATAAATTTAAAAGAAAATCTTAATGAAATTTATAAGGTTCTGTTGTAGTCTGATTACAACACATTTGCAATGCATGAGACAGATTGGTCATATTAAAAAAAGAAAAAGTATATGGATATATAGTAAAACTGCCTCTTTACATAGTGTTATGGTCTCTAAATTAAGCTTCTATTCAGTATATTGTATCACATACCTAAATGCACAGATACTGTATTTTACAAAGAGAATTTTTCCAGCTTCAGTTAAAAGAAGCACACTTGGAGTTTATCATGTATAACGGTATATAATGATTACTCTCATGGTGGCTATTAAGGTATTTTAGAGACACTTTCTGATCATTTCACCAGGCCAGTGACGTTGTCCCCACAGTGTTTAATTAGCAAACCAATTAGACTGCCTGTAAGCCAGTCCTGCTGTGTGAAGGACGACCAATCGGGAGCACACAAGACAGGTGTCCACATAGCGCCCCCTGTCAGTGACAGTGTGACACAAGAGGTTAAAGCCCCTACGCAACAAGGCAGAGGCAGAAGGATGTTGCGAAACCTCCAGCGGGCACACATCCACACAAATATCTCCCTCTTAATGACCACTAATTGCTGTCAAACAGATGCGAGCAGTGCAGGAGGCCTCTGGCATGTGTCTGAAAAGTCTTTCTCATTATGGGAACTGAGCAGAGGGGAGTGGAGGGGGGGCTCCATCTGAATGGTGACCAGATTCTCCCCAGCCTCTGGGACGACTTCCTTTAATCTCTCATCTCAGTCTCAGTTCTCCCGCATTTACTCTGACTTCAACAACCTGCGTTCACTTCAGTTGCGGCGCAAAATATTATCAAAGCACCACTTCTTTCTTTAATTATCCAGCTGCATATAAACATAAGCAGTTTATGAAGCTAATTAATTTGGAATGTATGTAAATTAATGCATATTTAAGGCTTTACAACATTCGCTGTGACATACAAAAAGCATGCGTGTCATAAAAACGTTGCGCTTTATTTTATGTCTTTCTTTGCGCTGCGGTTTCTTCTGCACGTTATGGTTACAGGGGTACGGGGGCTAATGCTGATCCTGCAGCGTGCAGATGAAAAGGTCAACGTAGATTGCGTCTCTGATTTGTAGCGTCTGTCAGGCGTTGTGAAAATTAATAGGCATGTCAATATAGCGTAAAACACAACATTTCAACACTTCATACAAATGTCTGGAGTGAAGTTTAATTAGTGCCTGACACACGAGTGTCAGAGCACCTTCTAGATCTAGGAAGGTAAAACCGGGTGACTCATCGTTATCTTTACCATACGCAGAACACAAAGCAGTATAACGTTATGAGGTCTGTCACTATTGAAGCCTTTAAGAAAAGGTAGGAAAGACGATCTGCGATCTCCTTTGAAGTGCCTTTCGTATGGAGCCAAGGTAACATCGGAGTAACATGAACAAAGACACAGGTGAACCTGGCCGACCACGCGGTTTCGATTGTTTTTAAGACGTATATAGACTGTGCGAAAGACGCACGTTTTTATTCAAGAGTGCTGATGTTATTTGCGGCGCGTGTTACTTCAACCATTTTTCTACTTTTAATAACCAATCACAACATTTTGTGATGAAACGTGAAAATCCCCATCAAATACATGCTGGCGTGCGCAATTATGACAGCAGTACAGAAAGAAATTTTCACTTTTCGCTTCTTTGGTTGGCAAGCAGATGAAGTCCCGGTGAAATCGACAACTCGAATTTAAGATGTAGCCCAGAACGGAGCCTCGTTTACCGTTCCTTAGAGCGTGGGACTCGGAATGGTGTTTTATTCACCAAACCAAAGTCTTCCAGCTGTGGCGACGCACTCGACTTTGCTCTCAAGATGCGTCTCGACACCGCTGTGCTGGGCGAGCCCTGCTGAAGACTGCTGGTTGAGAATATTTAAGCCCGTGATTTTTAACAATAAATGCAAGTTATGCACCCCGCATACGTCGCGCCCCCCGCCACTGGAAATATTTTGATTACACTACTGCATTAAGTCCATAACACGTTAAAGGTTTCATTTCTGTTAACAGCTGTAACGAACTAGTCCGTGTGCATCCGTACGATTATGAACGTTGCCAATAAAATTTTATGTAAAACGTCTTAAAAACTGCATTTTTTTCTGCTTATGTCCAACTGTATACTAATAACACATCAAGTAAAAATCGTAATTATAAAAACTTTAATTCCCTAAATCTTAACCTGTTTAACCATCCAAAAAGAAACTGTAGAATTTCAACCAACTTTGTGAACACCTTTTAATGCTATTATGATGTAGGTGACTAAAAACGTCCCGGACAAAATCGCAGAACTGAAAAACCGGATGTCCAGTCTCATTGCCTATTGTGTATCGTTAGTTTAAAGGCTGGTGACATCAGGTGTCATCTAGCCAAATGAAAACCTTTTACAGAGTAGGAACCATCGCGCGTCATCATCAACGGATAAACTGCCTCCTAAAGACGTGTATGATGTAATGTCAGCGTTTTCAACAGAGAACGATTTGTTTCTTCATCTTAGATTAAGTCGATGCACTTCTCTATCTGATTCCACACCCATAACTAATACCGACAAAATTTCCTAACCACCATAAGGTACGTGTTTGGGATTGTCATCGTCAAAGAAAAATCGTTGCATGTTGGCTGTGCATCTTACTGAACAACTGTCTTAACACGCATATGGTGCAACACAACGTCTCCAGTACGACACGTTTTAAAATGTTTTGTCGACCAAGCTGAACTGTTAAAACACGCAGCATCTGTCTTATAGATTGTAACGTGCTTTTTTACTCGTTTCTGCATTCGATTGTCTGAAGATCACATGATCAAAAATTCTGCGTACAAAAATTAAACGTACAAATCTTAAAAACGTGTTTTGCCACCAACGCTACATATCAAATAACTTATTATGAACGATACTAACAATGATCCTATTCATTTAACAGACACTTTTGTCCAAGGCATCTTACAAATGAGTAAGCATAGACGTGCATATTACAACAAGGTCAGACGATGTCTGAGAATCCAGTTTACAGTAAGTGCTGTCCTATAATCAAAAGGACAAATCAACTAACACGGTAAAAAGTAAAATATCAGTAATACAATTTAAGACTGGTAGTCACACAATGGATAAGTATTCACAGTTGTCATAGGTAAGTTGATATTGATATGAAACGATTTCAAAACAGAACTTGACTAAAATACACGCAACTGTATAATAACGATGAACAGAACCACCAGATGTAACGAGTGTGAAAGTGTTGCTGTGCAAATCACATGGTAGTTAGGACAAGAACGCGATTAGTCACCCGAGCTGGAGAGTTGGGTCTTTAGTTCAGCGGGCTAATCATCCTCCTTAATAACCCTTGTGCGGGCTGCGAGGTCACATAACATCAAAAGAGGCCCCATAACATCAAAAGACTTGAGGCATAGGTGGACCAAACTGTCTGGAGGGCCTTCCAGTGTAGAAGTTGGCCTGAAGTCTGGGCAATTCATCCAGTTAAGAAACACTGCACTGCGTCATGGCGTGATGGTTTATCTTTACGAGCGACTTGTCAAATAGCATCAGTGTGGAAGAAAGATGGTAAAAACGACTAAACAATGACGTATCTCGCATTGATAAATCTTACGAATGAAGCGCCAACACATAAATGTAAAGGGAATTAGACAAAAGCCTAATGCAGCTGCTACAACAGGACCGAGCCTTTGCACTGATTACACAACTTGCCAAAAACTTAATTACTGAATGACGGGAGAAAACAGCGCAGGTTTAAAACGTAATTTAATTAACGCACCGATTTAATGAAGGAATTGGCAGCCGTGTTAACATTATTCTTCACAATTTGACATTTTTGGATAAGGGAAATTAAGAAAGTATATGTTAGGCAACATTAGACAGTTAGTACTGTCTTTTATCATTTATATACTATATAGGAGTTTAATTGCAAAGCTACTGTAGTAAAGCCATTCCTATAATTAAGCAAAATCTAAATTTTCCATGAACACCAATACTTTAAATTAAACTGCTTGAATCGTTCAAGACCTCAAAGCCAAAAGTCTAATACAAGACTATTTATAAACAGTAAAAGACTGAAAATATCACTTAAAGTGTGTTCACTTAAATATTGCTTAAAATGTATTGCTTTTGTAACTTAAAAAATGTAGCGCAGCCGGCGAATGGGAATAGCACGATCACGCCCTTTAACACCTTTTAACGCCAATTGTGTCATATTTTCTACACAGGTTTCTGGGACTTGGACAGGATTTCGATTTTTTTTTTTCTCAACAGTTCTGAAAAACACTTCAGTGTCAAAAAATTTGATCGTTCTGTCCGTTATTTCATGTATCAGGCTTTACAGGGTTAAGCACATCTCCTTCCACTTCACGTTTCACGATCTCTGCTCCCTGTTAGCGATTTGCCGTCATTAAGTACAAGACACCGTTCACTTAAACCTTCATTCTGCTTTCTAACATAAAGGTTATCCTTATTCCTTCAGATGGCTTTTTTGTTGACTGGTAACTTTGGTGTGTTGGCCACACCTTCAACTTCACTGGTGCATATCCAGTGTAGACCAGAGGGAAAAAAAATAGTTATGACCAGAATCTTCTGAGCCTGTAAGCTGCAAGGACCACTTCAGTCATAAATGTAGACATTGTGAATCTCATTCAAGCGTACCTCAGTAGGGTTGTATATGCTATCCATTTATGGTGACAAATGACCATGAACTTATGTACCAGGTCCAGCAGGCCCGGAGGTGTTTTGGATTATCTTGTTGTGTCAATGAGACCACAAGAACCCACCCCCTTTGCTTTAATGGTCCAATAAACTGATACAGTGACTGTGCTACTACATCCCAAGGGACCTTCCTCACTGTTTTTGGTATTTAAGAAAATTCTGAAGTTTACCTTGTTGCCCCAGCTTCCAGACAGGGTTTGATGTAATGCAAAGTGGGAAGACAATAAATACAGATCCATGCTAGCCAGCAAAAGCTCTCAGAGTGCATCTTCACAGAGAAATATCGACATGTCTACAGTTGGGTTTTTAAAAGGAAAACCTTTGCTTCACCCCTGCCATTACAGCATTTCCTGTAAACACACCTCATTTTGTTCAGTGATATTTTTGGGTGCCTTTTAATGTGTACTGAAAGATATGCAGTGTATCAGCACTGAGCTCAGCTCATGTATCTTACGGCAATTTAATGTTTACCTGTTTGCTTTCTGTGATAAAACTTTGGGAAGTGTTTGATATGTTGTAAAAATGTTACAGCTCTGAAGAGAGCGTTTAAGTGTTTTCTGCTCTGAGTCACAACAACGTCATGCTGTATATTGTTCCTTAGTTACTAAATTAGAAAACTACTTCAGGAAACAATCCAGTACTTTTCAAGTATTCGCTCACTCATATTTAGAGCAGAACAGGAAGTGCATTAAGACAGGAGAGAGGAGAGAGGTGGTTTCTGGGTATTTTCTTTAATAAATAAAATGGGATTCTTGGCTTGTTGTTCCCCATTTCTGATCCTATCAACATCCTGAAGTTATTTTTATAGGAATGGGTGTGTCCCGCTCAAGGGGTTGTGCTGTTCGAGGAGTTAAAAAGGGAAGCGTGGAAGTTGGAGACCCAAAGAACATGCCTGCTGTCCTCAGACACCGAGCTGCGGAAGAGCTCCTGAAAGCACAGAAAGTGTGTCACTGCAGAGGGACTGACGGCTTTGAACTGCAGGACAGCAAAGTGGAACTTCAGCTTTTTAAGTGTGGGGAGGGGGTAAATTCAGTAAGTGGCATATTTCAGTAAGTCACACATCTGCTGAAAGGGGAGATGGATCCCTCCATCCCTCCACCTGATGCAGCTCACAAACGGTGCATGACAAAGGCAATCAGTCAGAGCGAGGCAGGTGGGAGGCATCTGGACTGTAGCTGTCGTGGAGACGCACCACGCTGCTCTCGTGGGCCGTTTTATCACTTCCTGGCCTTGCTGCAGGCCGTAGCACAGCTGATGCGCTGAATGACAGCGGCGTGAAGCCAAGCTGAGCTCCTTCGTGCCTAACTGAGTTCACTAACCCTACCTTCAGGCTCTGTCATGGCAAGCCACTTGCTGTTCAGGCATTTTACATTCAACATACATTGACACGCAAAGACTTTTAACCATCCAGACACACACACACACACACACACACACACACACAAAGCCCCTACTCTGCTACTCTACAGTTGTGTGAAGAAAACATTCCACAGGATGTATGTTTACTTACTATATAAGTAATTTCCTTTCTAGAAGTTTCTAGAAGGATTTTTGGGAGGAATTTTATTCTACCTCTGGCTCTGGCCTCTTGTACACAATCAAGATTGTGATATGAAGTCAAAGTGAATGACAGTTATTGCTCATAATAGACTTATGTGTTGATTAAATAACAGAACACTTTCTCCAGAAGGAAACTCAGCTCACATCAAGGGGGGGGGGTGCCTCTGAAGTTATAAAGCTGCTGAAGTTATGAAGCAGTCCGTTATCGTCTTGTTGTCTAAACATGCCTCACACATAGATTACAAAAGGGCCAAAACTGCAAAAGGGGTAAAACATTTCTGATTCCTGCAAATGTGCATGTAAAAAAATTACGAGGTAGGTACATACTAATAACTTAATCTTTGCCTCAAATTGTTACTTGTATGTACTTTCAGGAATATAGCAACTTCCGAAACAACCATATTTAATACTGTATCAGTTTTGTGTATGAAATATAGGCTAAATGTGTGTGTTTGCTATAGAAGGTGCATGTCATAAAAGATAATTTATTGTTTTTTGGCTCTTATACAAGACTATTTATAAACAGTAAAACCTGTTAACGAATAAAATTAAGTACCATAAAATGCCTGATGTATTTTATGATCTGTACTCTTAATTTGAAAAATGGAAAAAGCGCTTGATTATAAAAACGGTAATCAAAAATATTCTATAGACCATAAAATTTGCCTTTCAGACGGCAGAAGAGCATTGAGCTTTGGTAACTCTGGGAAAAAGCTAGACCAATTCATAATTGTGCTAGCTAATTGCTGGACCCATGTTAATACCTTTATCACAGTAAACATAATTAATTTCTAGTGTTAAATGCCTGTTTACAGACCATGATTGAACTTAAAAACGTATGCAAATCCAGTAATTGAATTCTGCGCTCAGCGCTGGTTTGAAAAAGATTATCAGGCAAGGTAAACGTCTCTGAGCAAAGTGTGCAACAGGATAGTAAAAATAATTTCATTACAATTTGTCAGATGAAAGTTTAGAAAAAAATATACTGTGGCTTAACAACAACAAAGTGTACAAATATTCTTCTCCACAGAGACAACCAAATACATGCAACTGCAAGAGAACATACACAATTAGGAAAATAACAATAGTCTAAATGTAAGCAAATGCTATTAAACAAATATGCAGTCTAACATAATAAGCCATTCACTAATATGTAGCCAATTATTAACGTTAGTGGAAAATCTAAATTCAACAAAACTTTGTCACGAAAAGGGTAAAATACAAACCAAGCTGACAACAGTAGTCTCAACTTTTATTTTCAAATTTCTTTAGCATGAGCAAACGGATTGAGTTATCTGCCCTGACCGAAGACGATCTTTCTAATTCAGCATGATTTGTTTTGATTAGTACATGAATGGGGGGGGGCCACTACCAAATTTATTTAGTCCCTACATTGTTTTCAATGATACAGAAAATTCATCGTGTTTCAGAGTGACAACCAGGACATAAAAAGTCAGAGTCATTAAATACCACACATCTCTGGACTACATCTGCATTTGGGAGGGGGGATTTTGAGTACAACCCCCCCAACCCCAGCTCTGTATGTTACTCAAGTCTGCAATCATACACAGCTGTCTGTTCATCAGATACAAGCACTAAACACTGGTGTAGAACAACACTGTTTACATTTGGGAAACAACTTAAAGAATCCTGTTCAGAATGGGATGGAAATTTCTGATGGGGCGGTGTCTTGGTCAGCTTTAGCTAGATATGCTCAGAATGAATGGGGTGAATCCGTAATGAACGTGACTCTCAACTATTACAATTAAAACACTGTGGAGACTTTGACAGGAAGTCACCTGCCGCCGTGAAGATGTCCAGCACAGTTAGACTCAAATCCTGTGTCAACCAGACCATGTTTGCCACTTTTTATTGCTCTGTGTTTACTGAGCAAAATGTCAATTCCATCATCCTCATATCTCTGAGAACTTCAGAAGAAACAGAAAATAGCCGCATGAAGGTATTCGTCTATCTTTGTGTTTGTGTGTGTGTGTTCAGTGAAAAATGCTCCAACCAGGAACAGGTGTGCATTAATAGTGGAAGGAAATTTTACAAAATTTGTACCTAATCTATTTACAATCGTATTCAATCTGTTGAACAGTAACAAGGAACGCACTTCATTATGTGGGACAGGAGTGGAATATCTATCAGGAGTTAGAATGCAAATCTCATTTTCACACTGTAATGGCGTACCACAATCCAAAAACGCAGCCCGGAGCAGTTAATGGCGTTCAAACTGCCGAAAGCTGACCTTGAGTCAGGTTGCTTGCCGAGCAAGCATGATATGCTATGGTTCTAACCTCAGAGCGATTTGCTCCCTGTCTCGAGCAGATGAGCGGACGAGAGCATTCCAGTCTTTAACAAGCAAAATCGTTAAATCAACGTGTCTAAATACCAGCAGTGAAGAAATTCAAAGAAAATAAAAAGCCTATCAAAAGCACAAGAACTAAATAACAAAGGCTAAACTATCCTATATGTAAAAATTAAGAGAACAACAAGCATTCTGAACAATATAAATTTTATACCAGCTCAGCAACAACAGAAATCTCCATGAGGAAGGAACCATTTTTATTCCAGCCAAAGCCCATTATTACTATTTCGTATTGCCACTTGGCATGGTGTTATCACTGCAATGTCAAAGCCATGCGACCTAGATCACACTCATCACATGCGTGCTGCGTCCCGAGGCTTTATAGTCAGGTGTGCTTAAATATGGCAACAACAGGAAGTGAAGCACTGACTATTCGCTCCCCACCTGTCTCAACATAGACACAGACGCGCACACACGCGCACACACACGAGTATATATAAAACTGACATGTTTGGTGCTGCACGTGCATGACACGCGTCAAATTCCCCTCGCAGTGGCAGCAAGGCTGTTTCCAACAGTTAATCTGAACTTGTAAATAAGAACAAACTAAGTGGATTCCAAACATCGGACCACTAAGCTGGTAGTTCTACATGCACCTTTGCTGTAACTGCCAGCTTGGTTAATTTGTGCCAGACAGGTGCCAAGGCACCTGTTCTCCGGTTAGAAACCCAAATTCCCCTCCAACATTTCTGTATTCATGTATGCTGACAGCTCCATTCCTGCGGGGCCAGCAGAACTGACACGGACGTCTCGGAATGTGAGCCACGCCCCTCCCGCCACCCCAACCGCAGGTCAGCGCGGTCATGCTGCTGCCTCCATTACCGTAAGCTCTACACGCCCGCTCAATCAGACAAGAGTTGGCGTGCGGAAACAGGTGACACGGCAACCCTGTGACACATTTACATGTCTCCGGCACTGGGGGCTCATGAGCAGCTGTAGTCACACTCAGGACAGTTTAACAAGCTCCTCTTGGCTGCGTTTATATTCAATCGTCTGCATCTTTGTTGAGAAACGCGATTATTTTGTCAAAGCAGCTCTTAGGTCTGCAGATGAAAATCATGCACAATTTAAGTAATTATTAAAGTTAAAACTCAAGGTAGAATAGAAGACAGTCTGCTGAACTGCTACAGGAAGTTAAATGGGGTTGACTGACAGACAGGCAGGCAGGCAGACAGTCAGGCAGACAGACAGGCAGGCAGACAGACAGACAGACAGGCAGAGAGTTTTGTAGTAAATACTGCTCAGGAAATACATCTGCAGAGCTAAATGAGCTTATGTGATGAGCATTATGATATATGAAATGGCAGGGCGGGTCACAATTGAGACTGTCTATAATTAGTACATATTCATCTCACCAGAACAGAGGCGGCTGAGCCTGGCGTCTGGGGTCACTGGACAAACAGTGCCTCGTTTACATCTCATTCAGCCCGGTGACAGAAAACACAACGGAGGCCCCCGGTGTTTGGCACAGCTGTGACCCGGAGAGCGCTGAGGCTCCACTCGCCCGAGGACGTGTGCTCGTCAAGCTGTCACACAGCCAGGCAGCCAGCGCAGAGGGATGAAGGGTGTCACTGCCTCGGAATAAACATCAGATGGCACCCCTCTGTGTTTTAAAGCAGTTTTGCCCATTTATGGAGCCACGGGTTTAGTTGAAACGATGCAGGTAATGTATAATGTATGGTGCTTGTAAGAGCTCAACAGCAGAGATGCAGGTAAGTTTTCAACCATGCACCCTAATGGCTGCAGCTGGAGAGCACAGGTAGGAGGGTTAGGAGACAAAGTGAGAGGGGTGAGACTTAGATGGTTTGGACGCATGTAAAGGAGGGATTCAGAGTATATAGGAAAAAGAATGGTGAGGATGGAGCTGCCAGACAGGAGGAGAAGAGGAAGGACAAAGAGGAGGTTCATGGATGTTGTGAGGGAAGACATGAGAGAGCTTGGGGTGACAGAGGAAGCTGCAGAGAACAAGTTGGCATGGAGAAGGATGATCCGCTGTGGCGACCCCTGGAGGGAGTAGCAGAAAGAAGAACAAGAAGAAGACCCTAACAGGTCTTTACATGTGTCTCCATATTGTACCCAACTAGGACCCACTTCCTAAGCAAAGCGTTAATATTTCTGTTTGGAGAACTTTATCTTCCTCTTTACAGGTTCTCATACATCTCATTTAAAAAAACCCACTGTCCCTTCTCTCAGATAACAGTTATGAGCATCTGCACATATTCATGTCAAACAGCCACCGTGTAACGTTGCACCTTATGGCACCAAAGGTGGTAAAAGCACTGTAATTAACAGGGGAGATACGGCCCGAGGAGTCGGTGGAATGAGCTAAACTGTCTTATTCAAACTGGTCTCCTGGCAGTTTAATTAAATGTCATTCGTCACTTGAAATGGACAGATAATATTTCCTTACTTTTATTTGTTTTACCGTAATGTAGAGGGCAGCTGAACCTTCAATATGTTTATTTATATCATAATATAAATGGACATGTTTGCATTCCACAACAACAGAGCTTGTAAGGAAGGTTATGATTTATGTTTTGCTGACAGCCTTAGACCTGTTATTAATTAACAGGTTTTATTGGTCGCATTAATTTTAATAGGTAGCTCAAGGAATTATCACAGTGGTTAAGGGCATGCATGCATTTTTCATATTTGCATAAACAGTGAATATAATTTTATTGAACGTCGGAGTTAGGATGCTCTACCCTGTATCTGAAATCCAAGAAAAATGTGGGTAATGCCTGCGTTTCTTAAAATGAACAGAATCGTAAAATTTTACCGAGGTAATATAATTACAGCTGATATTGATAATCGACGTTGAGAATATGAGATCATAAACATTTTGAAAACGAGGCAAGAATTGTTACCAAATCATGTACAGGCTATATTCAAGACAATGCTATGCGTTTTTATTTTTTTTTTTTTTTACTTCTCCCCAGTACTAAATTTCACGTATACAGGTTTCAAAGTGTTATACTGTAACTGAAACCAGGTATACGGGTGTTACCTATATACTGTTGCAGACAACTATGACCAAATAAAATTACTTCATGGTTACTTTGCATGCATAACATTGCACATGCAAGACCTGTACTGTAAATACACACTGGGCCGATGAATTCCTGAATCTCAGAATCATGCTTGAGGTCCAAATTAGGCCACTAGTTAATGGCGCTTTCTGATTTTAGCTCAGGCAAACCTCTGGGGAGGTCCAGGCACAGACACTATATAGGAAATGAGGCTCAATCCCATAATCCATCTTGGTGAAGACAGTTGTCATGGTTTTAACACGTGGGTGTGAAAGACTAGCAGATGTTTAGGAAGACCGGTCAGCAGGAGAACACGCTGGAATTACGTGGCAGTTTTACGTTGTTACAGGAATTTATACATTTTACGTTGTTACAGGAACTTATACATTTTACGTTATTACAGGAATTTATACTCAGGAGCACAACTGAGCACAGGGATAAAAAGAAACACAAATAATTTGCTAACAATAGTTATTATTGTTTTTACAACACAATACCTATGTTTCAAATCTTGTGATAGCAAAAAGCTGACTGCGGAAAATTACCATTTTTACACAAAGGAATAATACAATATGAGATGCACAGATGCACATGCACACATGCACGGTGATGAAGATTCCCTTTCTTCTCTTTACTCTCCACTTAACTGCATGTGTCTTGCAAGTCCTCCTGCGTCCCACAGGCAGTGGGCGGGGGGGGGGTTGAGACGCAGGTAGCAGCTCATTTATAACGGTCAATCGAACCAATCAGAACCACAGCACGCCTATAAACAAACCCCCACCCCCAGGATGCAACTGGCCTTTTCATCTGAATCTTTATGTTACAAGAGGCCTCCGAGGGCGGGGGAGGGGGCTGCCCCAAGGCAGTCAATTATGTCTGACAGGCAATGAGCAAGACCTGCATCTCTCTGCTCAAAATTAGGCTTCACCTTTAATACCTATATTGCACAATTAAATTATAATTCCATGTAACTCACAGATGTGCAGAACAAAGGAGTTTCCACACAATCGGGTTTCAGTTAAAAACAGCACATTTCCATTATGCCTCATGCCGTTTGTGGACGAAAGGAAGAGGGCCAATGTGATGGACGAGTCTCGTTACTAACGGGCCTCAGCTGCACACTTTCGTTGCCAAATTCAAGGACACATTTACTTTTCAGTTAAAACGAAATTGTACCTCCATCACCTTTGGTTAAAATGGCCCAATTTAAGAAATTTTGTTTATTCTAAGGATTTTAAAATCAGGTTTGCTAAAATGCCTTGTAAATTATCGAGCTACAGTGCTGTTTGAGGAGGTGCCTATTGAGAAACACGCTAAAATAAATGATGCCGTCTGTCAAGGACTCAGCATGCGTGCCGAATTCTAAGCAGAGAATGGCTGGGTGCTGTCCGTGGTGCTGAAAAGCACACGAAGTGATTGCTTTGTACGTTTGTTCTTTAGGCGGAAGAAAGACACCACATGCAGACGTTCTGCAGATATATTTTGCTTGCTTTAGTTTTTACACTGACATTTTCATATTTTCGAAAATAAATACACTTCAGCTAGCTGAAAAAACTAAAATAAGCAACAGAATAAAATTTAGTGCCTATTTTTTTGTAGGGCAGTATACACTTTTGTGTACAGCCAGGGAAATGCATGATTTGGAAATGCATGGTAGGTCTGTTTCACTTCATTCCAAGGCTAAACAGAACAAACTGTATGCCGCTTTTACGATGGCCTCTATACTGTTTTACTAAAATACATTTTCTTTAGAAACTCATCAATCATGGGCTAAATTTAAGCAGGTTTGGAAACAGTACTTTAAGGATTGTAATTTCTACAATTCTTTTTTTTTTTTACTAAAAGAAAATTGGAATTTCTTGGCATCCTTAAAATATGTTGTTATTAGCATTTGCCGTTCTTCAGCGTATATTTTTACAGTGACTTTTGCTGAGAATGGGGGAAGGGGAATTATTAAGACCTTAAGGGAACCAAATCTTCAGAGCTTAAGGGAGGGTGCCCAAGCAGCAAATTAAACCTGTCCTTTCCACTCCCAGCTGCTCGTCAACCAAGATGGAGCCATTAAACCAGTTCCGTTTTTGGGAAATTAGTCAGTTTCAAGAGGCAGCTGCCAACCTAAGAAGAATTTAGGGGTTTCAGGCACTATTTATACAAATAGTGTGCGAGAATGCCACCTCTTTGGTTATTTTGTATTATATATAAAAAACATTATATAAAAAACACATTATTTTGTGTTGTTATATATATATTAGTGTTTACACTAATATATATAACAACACAAAACTGTATTGTGTTGTTATATATGTTAGTGTGAACACTCCATCAGCCCTCTGCTTTTGAACAGCCTCAGTGAGGCGTTGCAGAATTGACTAGTGTGGACTGAGGGGGTGGGGTGAGATCTTGGCAGCAGGATGTGCAGAAGAGCAGCTTGGCAGGACCACACCCTCTAGAGGTAGGGCCTGGGATTTACCTGACCAACAATGGTGCATGATTTTAGCAGGTGTTACCTGTAGGTGTTGGCACAGAAGAAATAAACATGTTGTCTTAATGCACTGGAGATTTAACAACGTATCAAGTCCCAGGCTGTTGCTCTGAGGCAGGAATAATTACCCTTTATTATTTAAAGCAACGTTGCGCATTTTTTAAATCAGTACTTTCAAGACGAGAGTGTAAACAGAGGTTCCAGAATTACTCTCATACGGAACCCCTGTGGATAAAAGTGAGAGGAGGGTATTAGGGTACCAAACAAAATGTGTGCTTAAAAAAACAGCAGCGTGGCTAATTTTAATATTTCGGCTGAGGACGTGTGATGCTACGCACCCAGGGGTGTGACTTGAGGCCTTGGCGCCAATAAACAATTAATTGGTAAAGCACCTCTCCAGAACATTCCGTGACCCTGAGCCTGGATTGTAGACTTCAGACCTGTGGCCCCTGACCCAAGCTCAGAGCTTCCCCCTCCCACTGAAAGACTCCGTTAGCCCGAGGCAGAGCAGCTACACTGGCTGCCTCCTTATATCAACCTCAAGCCCAAAAGCACTGCAGCTCATTAAACTTTTAACAGCCCATGATTTATGCTCCCGCAGAAAGCAGAAGTGCCTATCGCTGTTTTTGTGCATCCATGCGTGTATGCGTGCGTGTGCGTGCGTGACAGTGGGCGGGGCTCCTCTGTGTCATCCTCGCCAACCAGCTCTGCTCTCCTTGTCTCAGTCAGTTACATCCAGACAGAGCACATAGACAGAGCACAGTCATAACTCCACTGATGTGGGGTCAGCATGGCGCTCACCGGCGGCTTTGAGAAGCCAAGTTGCGGGACACCGCCAGCAAGGGTTCGAGGGGGAGCGTGGGGATCACCAGAGGAAAGTGAAACAACTCAACACCATTTGATTCTGAACTGGCAATGGAACACTGTAAAAATCCTTGGAATAAGTGAGGTGTAACAAAACCAGAAATGATTTCCAGTTATTTGTAGACATACATTATCAAGACACATTCATTAAAAAATCTATGACTATCTGCTTGTTGACAATCTATGTAGAATAAAAATTAAACCTACCCTACACAGCAGAGCAAATGGCATTTCTCAACTACGTAGGAAATGACCAGTTAAATAATCTATATCTGTTTAGAAACCTAAACTGCCTCTCTTTTATAAAAGTAATAATATTTTCTAAACTTTTGTGAGCCAAAACTCACACGAAAAACAGAAATAATCATTAATTTTTCCAGCAAGCCTTGAGGACTGTTTACAAGTCTGAATCTTAATATTTACACTCAGTGCAGAATAGATAGAGACAGACGAGGAGAAGTAGAGGCAAGAGGGAGAGGAGTGAGAAGGGTGAGGGAGGTGAAGGAGCAGGAGGGAGAGGAGGGCAGGAGGAAGAAGCAGGAGTGAGAGCAAGGGGGAGAAGAGGGAGAAGGGTGAGAAAGGTGGGCAGGAGAGAGGCAGGTAAAATGGAAGAATGACAGTGGCAAAGTAACTGGTTAGAATTGTATACAACATAAAATTTTTCAAGTGACAATATCTTATTGTATGATAAGATTTTTTTCACACTTATAACCATCAGGATTTCAAAAAGTTTATCTCAAATCAGGTGGTCAAAGCAGGCCCTGCCTCTGTTAAACGGTTTTCCTGCTGCTGCCAGAAAAACACCTGCAAAGACTTTGTTTCCTGAAGATAAAAGCAACAGTCATTGAAAACGATGGAATTTTTTTAACCTATGTAGCATTGCCACAATTCACTGAACTGGTAAAGATGCTGCTTAATTATGAGGCAGCTCTGTGGTTTAATGAACGCCCAAGGGGTAAATGAGACGGAATGTCAATACATACAAGCAAGACCTCCAACATGGCTTTTGCATGTACTGTATTTCAGTACAGACAGGTTGAATGCCTGATTAAATCCCACATTTGATTTCTCTTGAAAATGGAATAAAATCTGGCTCCGTGTTTGTTTTATATATGGACTAACGTGGCCTTTAGGGAAATGGGTCATTGTGACTGTATGTGACTGAACATTTTATACCAACAATGAAGCTGGAATACAAACAGGACCACACATCGCCACCTTATTGGTTCTTGTTCTACCTGAGGAGCAAGATGAAACCAAGCCTAAGACTCCCATCCCTGACAGTCTGTGCTTTGTGGAGCCGGTCTGGTGTTTAATGTTCCTCCTCCAGAGCATCCACTTAACACATAAAATTACTGGGAGGTCCTGGCTGTAGACAGAGGTCAGAGATTTTTTTGTTTTATTTATTACTGAACTCGTCTGTATCATCCTACTTTCTCATTTACATCCATATTTGACACATTAAATAAAAATCATTAAAGTAAAATACCTGCAAACTTGCACTACATTAATGACAATTATTCCAGTGCATTTTTACTTTCTGCCCTAATATTTTTCAGCTTTTCCACTTTTGTAAAAATAATACTTGGACTCAAACAACATTCTACATAATAACAGCACTTCACACTGCACCAAGGTCTGTGCCTGTCAATTTTAATTCCCTTTTATTATTTTCTCCTTTTCATGTCACATAAACAGATACTTTTCTGATTGTATCACACTTTTCCCCCTGCCATTTTCCCTAAGCACACATTACAAAATCCACTCTGCAACTTCACTACCACTGACCCCTCTTTAAAGTCCACATGAAGGTTTTCGAATAGTTCAGTTAAAATTCTCTTTCTGGCTTCCTGGGTTCACCCTTGATAGATATAATTAATATCAGAGGGACGATTCTTTATCTCTGCCGTACTCTCGGTTTCCGTCTCTGGCTTCATAAAAGGAGAAGCAGGAGAAAGAGCTGAATTCACTGTAGTACGTAAGCACGCTCCTCCGGGAGCCTCGCCTGCCGAAGCCGAGAAATTAATCATGTCCAGACCACAGGAGAGAAGACTGTCTCACGTTCTCCAATACCGACACGCAGCCAACTTCTCTGTCCTCAGCACAAGAGAACAATGAAAAAGTTAATTAATGGGGAAAACATGGAAATTAAATTAGAATATAAAAAACAATGATTATAATGTGTTTTCTTAATTTTTCTTTTTTTTAATAAGCCAGCAGAGAATTTACTAGCAGATCTTCATCTAGTAACGAGGAAACATTTTATGGATCAAATTGTTTTCGGCTGTTTGTAAAAGGACTTTTATATTTATTAACTGAAAGATAAAAAGCAGTGAAACATCTGTATGGGACCGTCATGGGATGAATCAATATGTTTTAAAAATTTGCCTACAAAGCTTTGATCAGTGTGCCTGCTGTAATGAAAGTTCAAATTTCAAACTCGTTCTTTGTGGCAATAAAAAGCACTGTTACAGCCAATAGTAAAACTGTTAAGTGAGTTCATCTCATGGAGAATATTTGTTGCTAATGCAGCATTATTGATGAATAACACCTGGCATGCTGGCTTTTGGCCAGTACTCTTCTGCATTCTGCCTTAGTGTCAGGATTGGCTGCCTGTCCTGCCCCGCCCCTGATCTCCCAGCACTATTGGCTGCCTGTCCTGCTCCACGTCTGATCTCCCAGCACTATTTGCAGCAGGTGTGAGGCCCCTCCTCCCACTCATGCACCATCACCGAGAAAAGGGCAGGGGGTGGGGAAATGGCAGCAGGGGTGGAGATTCTGTGTTACTGTTACAAACAGGTGTTAGGCCAACCCTTGGAAGCCATTACATTATGCACATGCAAAGGAAGATCTGCTCACTGATTATATGGGCACACAGAATGGCCCTCCTCCCTCCAGGATCAATCAATAATTTCTTGCAAAGTAACATAGCCTTATTAATGCTTCCCTCAGGTATTTGTGTACAAGAAGCATCAAGAACATTTTAAATATATCTGCCTTTTTCTCCTCTTCTTCAGATTTGTGATTTCTTTCACAATATTCAGTGATGGAATTACATGAGGCTGAGCGGCACTGTAACCACTGCTCCTTCTGTTATAGCTGCTTGGTTTATTAAAGTTCAAACATCTGCTCACTGTTACTCCCTCTCCTCTTAATTGGGCCAAAACTATATTTAAAGTTGACACTCATCACACCACGTAGGAAAAAGGAGGCAAAAAAATCTCAGTTGATTTCATGAATCCTGGTGCAAAGCCATGTAAGCTAACAGAGGAAGTCATATACTGAAACACCATTCTAGCGAAGCAATAAAACAAATTAAGGCTTTAGTAAAAGCCAATTTTCTTATCCTCAACAGTTTTCATATCAACGTTTTGCCTTATGCAACAGGGAACTAAGAAAACAGACCTAATGATGTGCAAATGTCAACAGCTGATGCAACGTCCCGGCAAGCCGGGCTGTAACAGAAATCTGGGAGCCGCGGCCCGGCAGTCTTACCGCGTGTTCTCGGGGTCAAGCGATGTTCAGAGCTGCGGCTGGGGCAGAAACAGCGGCAACGGCATCAATAAACCGACCCATTACGCTGCGCTGTTCGCCGGACTGTGGGGGGGGTCACGGTTGGGTTAGGCCAACACATCCACCTGGTTATGTGTCCCGAAAAATGTCATGGAGTTAATAAAATTCAAGGAAGACCGTGGCTTTTGAAATCAGGAGCGATTTAAAAATCACCGCTATGAATTAAAGAGCAACGCTGTAGAGGCGGAGTCAGGCTTCAGCGTCAGAGGACTCGTTTTATTAATCTTATATAACGCACACGCTGACAGTTTAATTCGCCTCGTATTACAGAGTAAACAACGTCACCATGGAGGGGTTTGTCCCCTGCCTGCAACACCTTTCGACGTGCAGCGTCACGATTGTTTTTGAAAAATTTTTGCCTGCTGACAGAAGTGCATTTATAACCTTATTTTTGTCTTGTTTAAAGTGTCTGTCAAAGCATGCAGCGGGACAGGACTAGACCTCAGGCAGTCATTTTTTAACCCAATTTCATACAGGAAACACAGAGGAACCCTCCCAGCTCTGACTGAAGCAGCCATTTAGCTGAAACTTTGCACAACCCGTGCCAGCTATTGCCGCTAAGATCAAATGTGCAGCTCTGTCATCTTTGATGGTCTCAGATGCACAACTCAGATGCACAACTGTGTACCTATGCTAACCGCTCAATTTCAAACGGTTCTCACTCTGAAAGCACACCTCTGACATTGGCACACCAGCCCAAGTCTTCCAAATCTTAATTAGAATGACCATACATGTAAATTATTACGGCTGCAGAAAACACACAAAATGACCTCTTCACCTTTCCTATTGCACAGCCACTTCTTCTGCTTCCTCTGAATCCAGAATGTTCTCTCATATTTACAAGCACAGGATTCTCAGTATAAACAAGCATTATCCAACATCTTGTCTCTTGCCTCCCAATTCAAGTGTTATTGTAACCCCTCCTGGCCATCTATTCAATGTTCTAGACCTAGTTTATGGATTTTTCTTTGACTTCAGTTCCTGTCCTCCTGAAGTAATTTACTGTCCTCTTCTCCTGCCAAACACGTGCTCTCTGGCTCAGCCCTTTATTCTACTGCCTTTGCAGTTTTGTTTTGTTACCACGTTTCTGTGCCGTGTTAGAATCCTCATCTCTTCCTCTTTTCGTTTCCGGCTAAGGTTCAATGATTCCTTTTACCCTAAGGCTCAACTGATGAAGGCAGAGCAGCTACAGGCAGAATACTGAACACCTGAGCAACGAAGGCTGACATAGATGGTGCCCTCCCATAATAAGCACAACATACCAACAAAGTAAAGATTTCGTTCCATGCTTGAGCTAGGAGTCGGACCCACGAGTATAAAACACTTCACGTTTTAGAGTTTTGATGAGACCTAGGTGACATTTCAGTGCTCAGATTCATGAAATTCTGAAACGTATCAAAGACCAAGTGTTAAATTTGATTAAGCACTAAACTCTGCAAATCACCGAGCTTGACGGAATGCCCATGCAAAACTCTAACATTATCATAACCTCAATGATAACCAACACATTGCAAATTCCTACACGTCAAAAGGGGGGGGGGGGGGGGGGGGGGGGGGGGGGGGGGGGGCCGGGGGGGGGGGGGGGGCCCGGGGCG
>JABJVR010043160.1:9591-31031 GCA_025773905.1 Chitala chitala
AGCAGTGCTGGGATGTTGAGCCCACGTCCTGCTTCAGCAGCGCTGGGACGTCGAGCCCTCGTCCTGCTTCAGCAGTGCTGAGACGCCGAGCCCATGGCCTGATTGAGGCAGTGCTGGGACACCGAGCCCACGTCCTGCTTCAGCAATGCTGGGACGCCGAGCCCACATCCTGCTTCAGCAGTGCTGGGATGTTGAGCCCACGTCCTGCTTCAGCAGCGCTGGGACGTCGAGCCCTCGTCCTGCTTCAGCAGTGTTGGGACGCCGAGCCCACGTCCTGCTTCAGCAGTGCTGAGACGCCGAGCCCATGGCCTGATTGAGGCAGTGCTGGGACGCCGAGCCCACGGCCTGATTGAGGCAGTGCTGGGACGCCAAGCCCACGGCCTGATTGAGGCAGTGCTGGGACGCCGAGCCCATGGCCTGATTGAGGCAGTGCTGGGACGCCGAGCCCACATCCTGCTTCGGCAGTGCTGGGACGCCGAGCCCACATCCTGCTTCAGCAGTGCTGGGACGCCGAGCCCACAGCCTGCTTCAGCAGTGCTGGGACGCCGAGCCCATGGCCTGATTGAGGCAGTGCTGCTGAGCGTCGATTACTGAACTGAACAATCATGGTCACTAAACCATCACTCATCCTGACATCAGAGCCTCGTCAAAAACCAGTCCCCTTAAAAAATAAAATCTTATTTTCTTATGATCGCTTTAATGGAAACATCCTGTGGTGAGTGAAGCAGGCTGGAAGACCAGACACTGTCAGCGGCTCCATTTTGTTCTGCATTAAAGTGTCCAGTTTTCTGTGTACTAGGATGCATGTAGCAATTCAACATACAGATTTACACTGCTGTTGCCATATAAGCACAGAGGCATTACATGCATAGCAACCAACAGTAATAGTTGAAAAGATAATTCTTTGTAGAAAACCAATTTGAACCAGAGAGCTGAGAGAACAAAGAACCAAAATGTGTAACGGAGAGGGACAGATGGTGAAATGAGCCAGGTCACCAACTCATACCATCAGGCCTGGGCAGCACTTAGCCAGTAATGACCCGTTTCCCTGCAGGACTGTGGAGAGACATAAAGCTCTGCAGAACTCCTGGTTTATTTCTCCACAAAGGTCCCAATGCTGTCCATCTTCAGCTGCTAGGCACAAGCTGGACGCCCATGTCCAACACGATCACATGTTTCACAGCTAAATCCACTCTAAACAACTTCCCGGTTTGTCTTCTGTTCTTCATATGGTTGCAGATGATAGATGTGACGCCATGTTAAGCCATGTTATTGTTTCTGTGTGCATGCGTGATCTTCTCAGTTCACAGTAGTGACTATACAATGTCAGAATAACGTTTCTAGCACATTAGCTCCTGAGGCTAAGTGTGCTGTGTGTTAATTGCTTTGGTGTTGAGTCTGGCCCTCCATTTGTTCTGCATTTGGCAAGGATGCTAAATAAGAAAACATTTAACATCCTTTTAACGTCTGTAATTTAAACGGCGCTTTCCATTAGTTGCTACACTTGTCAGTCTGGGACCCACAACAGTTTGTGCAGAACTATGTTTGCGTGATATTTTACATCCATTGTGTGTTGGAGCTAATTTAACGGAAATGCAGATTTGAGGACCAAAGCTGGAATGCTGCCATGCTGATTATGCCTCTTTAGAAGAGTGATAGTTTCAAGGAGCTGGAATGACAGTTACTCATAAGTGAAGAAAACTGCTTCCACCCTGAGCACTTCAATTCAACATTCATGGGCGAGCTGAATTGTTTCATTAAATTTTTTCCGGCAAAATCTGAGAATATTTTTCTTCCGTCAGTCCATTCAAAATAGTGTGCTTTGTACAGACGCACAGACAGATGGGTATTTTCAGCTTCACACCTGCAAGGGTGTCAAAATAGCTCTTCCGATTTCATACGTTCAAAAGTCTTTTCAAGTTACGAATGGCTGCAGTAATTGCAGCTCTGTCAGGCCTCGGGATTAATTGGAACCATTTAGCAACACCATACCAAATCTCATATAGTAGACTGGCGTCCTCTGAATAACAGGAAAATTGTTTTTGCTTGTTAAAATTAGGATAATTTGTTAAAGATCAATGAAGCTATTATTTATTCTGTTTAAATTACTTGCTTTCCTTGAAACAATTTAACAGGTGTGAAAGCAACTTCAATGTTGTCCTACGGACCAGGAGTCCTTGCTCCCAGTTTGTGTGTTCTCAGATAAACCTGTTTAAACCTCACCAAACTGAACCTAATCAAGCTGTTGTTAGTTTATCTTAAATTAGCTGCTTTGGTGATGACTTTGTTAATTGATGGTACCTGAGGTATGACAAAACTGTTAATGTTGTGGAGACAAACTCCTGAGTTCAGCATGTGTCTGAGCCAACAGCCACGAGTGGTCTGGCAGGGAGGGGTCCGCTGCCCACGTCTGGAACCCTGTTCGTGGTTTGTCCATTGTCATGGAAATACCTGCACCACAACCAATACTGAGTTTGCAAGAACAAATCTGCTGCTCTTTTGGAGCGCAACAGAAAAACAAATCACCTTTGACTTGTGTTTCTGTTCTTCTGTTGTATCGTGTTCTTGTAGATAGTGGGGGGGTGACTATGCTTCCTGTGACAAGCTTGATGCATGTAGAGGCAGCAGTGAGCCTTTATTTTCCTCTGGAAATCACAATGAGGTTATAAACCTCTGTTAGAGACACAGCCTCTCCACAAGCAGGCCAGATGCAATAATGCAACATAAATGATGCACGACACACTTCGTAACAAGAGGCAAACACAGTTTGGTGGGTTTGTATTTATGGTGCAATTACTTTTTTGAAAATTGCACCTGTAGCTCAGGTGGGATGTGCAGAAGGTACGTTAGGGATGGCTGCTTCTATGCCCAAAATCAGGCTTGTGTGATAAAATAAGTGGGCTAACGATGCAGAAAAACAACTTTGCTGTGTTCATCAAAGTTCTGTGACAGGAAGCATGAGCAAGAAACGCCAACATGCAAATTGCAGCCCAATTAGGCCGCGGACGTTTCAGCGTGGAGCTCGTCATCTTCCGGCGCTCTCTGCGAGGATGTTCTCGGCTGCTCTTACACACTCATCACTTTTACACACTCGGCACTCCTCAGTGTGTGCCCCCAGAGCCTGCAGTTGTGCAGTTATTTTTGAAAATATTTTTTTCCAAACTTAATTTGTTATGCTTGTTTCTTCCTGTGAGTGTTTTTAGTTCATCATAAAATCACTTTGAATTCATCTTCTTTGAGAACGTTCTGTTCTTGGTATGTTGAAGTGACACCAAAGTGATTAACCAGCATTTCCTTTTGAAAGCGTTTGACACAGTTGACTGGTGTGTCTGTTACTGTGTGAGATGTTATTATGTTTCCAGTAGACAGAGACCGTCAGACACAAGGAGGTAACCACATTGCATTATGTGGGCCTGATCTGACTGTGAAGGTGCGATCATGGATCATTTTAACATACGATGTAAATTCAGTGCCCTAAAAAGCAGCACCCTACAGAATGCACTGTGCTCAGCACACTTTCACCAGTCTGGAGGCAGGAAACTGATTTTCTTAATGTCGTCTGTATTTGAGCAGCGCAGCAGTGAATGCATGGTTGGTGATGCAGAGTCATCCCTCTCACGGGACTGACGGGTCGAAGTCGCAAAAATTTTTTGTTTTTCAGAAAATCTTCACAGACATGAGCTCTCGATCTGGCCCAGACCTCCCAGTACCTGTTAGGTTCAGTGCTAAGTGACAGCAGACTAAACCTCATATACACACGTTACAAGCAAGCCTCGCTGTTACTCCTGTTTCCTTGCACAGCCCCGTGTCCACGCTGGTAAGCAATACGCAAAGCTCATCTCAGGGGCTACCTCTCTCGGGGCTCTTTATAATCTACATGGACACTGTGGTCTCTGTTCTCCCCTAGAGCCCTCAGGCGCTTAAAAAACACTTAAAAATCTCAGACGGTTCACTTTGAGTAAAGCAGGTAGCTGTTCTGGCCTTGTAACGCCCAGCAGAGTTCTATAAAGACCTGTTTTGAATAAATTACCTTAGAAGATGTCATCAAGGCATCAGAAAGAGGAATTAAACAGCTGGGGGGATTCTGGCGCGATAATTATACGTTTTTCACAACCCCCCCAACATTCAAGCACGTTTGCTTAAAGTCACATTAGTACAAAGTGCAAACGAGTGTCCAATGCAGCCGTTCCCTTTGCACAAAATTAATTACTGACTTTAAGTATTCATCCTGTCATGAATAACTGCCAGATAACTTTAAAAAATTACTATTTTGCAAGCCTTAAACACCCACATGTTTTAAAACACGTTATTGTTTTGTGTCAGCTTCAGCTAGAAATGGTGTTAATATGAAAGAAAATAAAGTTCTTTTTTACAGCAGGCCTGCAGACAGGCCTGGGCATGTGTCCGACCTTCCAGAGCAGAGGAAAATGACACGGTTTCATTGTGACACACATGACACAGCTCACATGACACGGCTAAAACGTGTGCTGTCACTCCGGGCAGGCGGATGGATGAAAAGCGACGTTTCCACTTACACTGTTTGCCTTGGTTTGCAGCAGATGCACTGACTAACAGCAGTGCCGATCTTGCTCAGGTGGCCAAAATGTTTGTGTTGTTTTTTTTCACGACAGCCCCTATGACTTGTGTGTGATTCAACAGTGTCCTGATGTAAAGTAAGTATTTACGGCACACTGGGGTGATTCTTATGCAGAAAAGCCAGGGAAACTGGGATACTTTAAATCTGTCTAAAGGTGTTCTTCTCAGCATGGACTTTGCCTGTTTATTCCTCCAAATTCCAAGAAGTCATTTGATTGATTTGAATGTACCATCAGAATGCAGTTTTTTTTCCTGGCAAATTGACTCCAATGTCCACATGAAAGGTGTGGTTACTGCAATGCTTCAGGTGTAGGTAAGAGGAAAGGTAACGTTTACCTGTTTGTTTCTGTAGCTCACATGTATAGATAAGTATTAGGAAATTAAGTTTTCCTTTAGCTTGCTAAATAATTAAGAATTCAGCCTACACTTATTCTGGCATGAAATTTAAATTTATAAGGACATGTTTTGATTTACAAGAAATTTGAGTTTACACAGCCCATTCTGACTTTTGTACATCCAAAAGAACCATGTTATTGTCTTATGGTTTCACAGGTGAGCTGTTGTATGTGTTTTATACATACACACATCTGCAGATGTATACAACTATATATACATCTACACACATGTGCACTTACATGCACATATATATGTATTTGTAGATGTGTATATAAGTGTGTGTGTGTGTGTGTGTGTGTGTGTGTGTGTGAGAGACACTATTTTTTCTGTACGATTCCTGTGCATATTATTTATATGCAAAATGAAGGAAATATTTCCTTTCTATACCTACTGGTCTTTTGTTTGCTTCAGATTTTTTAAAACCAGAAGTGCCTTTTTGCTGAGAAGTTGATGTAAATGGTTGGTTAGTATGTAGATAATGGGATGTAAGTCCTTACCAAATGGATAGTTTTAAAGCTGCTTCTGTGCTGTATGGACTTCAATTTACATTATTTACGCAAAGATTATGTATTTTAAAAACTTTTCAGCCAACTTGTATTTTGCTACGGTTTGGGTTCATACATTAGCGCAGAGATCAGGTAGGGAGAGATCAGGTACGTTTTCTCTCTTACAGTCAGCTCGTAAATATTGATGGAATTAGTTTATTGAACTGATCTTTTAATATTGACAACACAGTTTTTATCTCAAAGTTATGAGGTTCTAAGAGCAGATTGAAGTGATGTCGAAGAAATCTAAAGATGTATGAAATCTAAAAAGTGTGTTTTCTTGGGTGGGTTCTCACTTTTCATTCCACATTACAGTTTGCTTTGTCGGAATGTAAAACTGTGCTACATTTGTCATGTACAGCTCCATGATGGCAATAAAGGGGATGGCAGCAATGGTCTCCTTCCTCATTCTCATCCTCACCATGGCCACTGTCCCATCCATTCTGGTTGGTTCTCTGTGTGTGTAAGTGAATTACGAAAAGTCTGATAAACGAAATGAGACGTGGTGAATTCCAGAGTTATGAAATTGTTAATTAGCTGTACTAAGGTCACCTGATTGGTGATGAATCACACACTTCCAAGAAGAAGATGGGAAAGGGTGAGTCTGTGTTTCCTGTGATGCCCCCCCACACCTCCCATTCAACTTATGAACATAAATTTCACATAGAGCTTTTAAAAGAATGTTGTAAAGAAGTTACAAGAGGAGCTTGGGTCTGCCAGCTGAGGAGATAGTTAACATTGGCTAAGGTGGGCGTGGAAAGGCAGGTGGGCGTGGAAAGCACAGTCATCGCCTCTCTTGTCTTACTGGTCACACATGATGTCACAGCTCCGGACATGTGACTCATACCTTTGCTTCCTCAGCACACATCACCGTTTACAACATGTATGTGCATGTTCATTATATGTAATGTTTTCAGTTTTACAAGGCTATTTAAAACTATGCAGTACATGCGTACATATTTGTGCCCCATAATTGTATTTATGCCTGGTTCCTAAATATTTTTCCAAAATTTGCCGAAAAGTGCATGGTGGTTTGAGGGGACAGAGGCTACAGCACAGGTAGGCGTGAGTGTGGGTCTGCAAGGCGGAGGGCAGCATTACCTAAACCAATGACCTTATAGAAAAAGCCAAACACAAATTGGCATCAGGGCCTAAACTAGCAAAATTAAAATTTTCAAGACGTTACCCAAAGATAAATTCATAATAGATAAGATAGGAAGATAACTTAAACACCCTGTAACTCAAAGCAATAAAGCACAGTGTAAACAAAGACAGGAATCTATGAAAGAGTCTTCGATTCTTCCACCATCCTTCCTCCATCTTTCTGTCTTATGTCTTGCCTCCTCCACCCTTCTACCATTCTTTCGCTGTGCTGCATCCGTCCTTCATCTCTCATCCATGGCCACACACAGCCACATTTTGCTTGGTGCCCTTAGGAATAAGGCTGGTAACTTCTCAAAAAGCACAGGATGCCACCCAAACCCCATCCTCTGGCCCTGGAAGCACGTTGGAGCTGCTGTGTACATTCCCATAGGGGCAGAGGAGCAGAGGGAAGCTGTGCTGAGTTATGACCAGAAACGCTCTTGTCTGTACCCGCTGACGACATTGTTAATGCCCGAAATATGGGTGGTAAGAAGCAGAAGGGCACGGCTGAGGTCCATAACAGATATTTTATCTGTAAATTATTTTTTAAAGCAAACAACTGTTTCGTAAGTATGGATGGTATAATTTATGGTCTTCTGTCTAGGCAGATTGCCTGAGATATCTTCTGTGCAAAGATGTGTGGGTCAATGTCTGGTCATTATGTACCAGCATAATTAGGCTGTCTAACCGACTTATATACTCATGCTGTAATGCTCAGCAGGGCACGGTCATCGCCTCCAGTCGCAACACGAATTTGCTAAACAAATAAGAAATCCTCTCACTGAAAGCTGTTTTATTATATTCAGTCTCCTTTATATTTTTTCTTCATTTCAGTTCTAATTTCTTATTATAGTTTATTGCTGTTTGTGTTCATTTGTGTTGTGTTTAGTTGTAACCCACTACTAACTGTAACCTCTGTCTTGCTTCTGTAACTACAGAATTTCCCCTTGGGAATGAATAAAGTATCTGTCTGTCTGTCTAAATACTGTAAAATACTGTAAAATACAGAACACAACAGCACCCATCAAAGCCTTATTTTGTTATTGTTGCTTGCACACATTCTAATAAGGATAATGTATTTTTGTTTTGTAAATTGTTTTACTTTGATTGCTAATGTTAATGCATAATGAAAATGACTTTAATGACCATGAAGGTATATATATACACAAATGGCGTCCACATGCAGTTGCTTTACATCAGTGCTCTACAGTTGCACTATGTTAGCCGTTTCTCTTTCCTGCTGCACGTTTCTCTACGTCTAACGCTGCCGTCTGTTTGATCATTTGAAAATCAATTTCTATTTTGAGGCTTGGTAGTTGGTCACACTTTTCAGCTGAACAGCTACTTTGCAAGTTCCTGAAAATGTGTGGGCGTTTGTGAGCTGTCTGGGGTGTTTCCACAACGAGGAGAGAGTGGAGCAGATATACACACCTCATGTCTTCACAGTGTCATGTGTGTTGTCCTGTCTGTCTGCCCTGATGGAAGCCATTCAGTGTCCCACACTGCCAGACAGCAGGACACACTGCCAGAAAGTGGGACACACGACTAGACAGCAAGACACACTGACAGACAGCTGGACACACTGCCAGAAAGTGGGACACACCACTAGACAGCTAAACACACTGACAGACAGCTGGACACACTACCAAACAGCTGGACACACTGACAGACAACTGGACACACTACCAAACAGCTGGACACACTGCCAGACAGCAAGACATACTGACAGACAACTGGACACACTACCAAACAGCTGGACACACTGCTAGACAGCAAGACACACTGACAGACAGCTGGACACACTACCAAACAGCTGGACACACTGCTAGACAGCAAGACACACTGACAGACAACTGGACACACTACCAAACAGCAAGACACACTGCCAAACAGTAGGACTCAAGTTGTGCTACAGGGTTGTTTTCAAGAGCTCTTTGGCGTTTGTGTCTCTTGGTGGGGGGTGGGGTGAATTGATTTACATACATTTTCTCTGTCTATAAGCAGTCACGTTTTAGAGTTTATCCATGGATATGTTTTTTAGAATATGTATTCATGTGCAATAAATTATATAAAATGTGTAAAGCTATAGGGATACATTTTGTACTACTAGCTGGATGTTTAAGCTTTAAAAAGGGAGGGAGTGAAAGCTGTGATTAATTTTGGTCTGCATTGCTGAATGAAGATGAAGAACATTTTGCTGAATCATTGGACATGAGTCATGACTCTTGGCTCCTTTTTACTCAGCTCAGGTGAAATGTGACTTTCACGTCTTCCGCTTGTCGGTGCGCTCTGACCTTTTACACCCAAGAGTTGCGTCTGCACAGTCTGGGCTGAGCTGCTATATTCAAAATGAAATTAAGGCTTTCAGAGTCAGATAAAGGTTTTCTGCTACTTCTGTAAATTTCTCTCTAATTTTATCTTTACGGACAGACATGCACGTATACACACACACATAAGCGCAAACACAGAAACGCGTATAAAAGGCTGTGAACTGTGTGGCACCACATGCTCATGTTGACAGGCGAGTGCAGGGTCATGTCTGCCAGATACTCAGCTTTATTCTTACACAAAATAGTTGTTTGTCTTCATTGTAATCTGTCAGAGCACCTCACTCCAGTAGTTAACATTGGGCCAGCCTGGCCTTTCTGATGTCTTTGTGTGGAGACAGGTGTTGCAGAAGGTCTTCACAGTGTCTCCAACTGCCCCCCTCCTCCTGCCACCCCCAACCCTACCCATGAGTAAACAGTGGCTCTCCTTGCCCCTACAGGGAGTCAGTGCGTCCTTGGGCACATGAATGTGGGACAGTGAGGCCCGCTGGCTGTGATGGATGAACCTGAAGTCAATGAGAGGTGAGTGAACCTGATGTCCTCACTGTGGGGTGGGGGGGGCATGTTCCTATAACAGCCAATGAACACTCAGCCTCCCAAGGTCTACAGTCTAGTATTTTGAAACACTGGGGCTATGTCTGAGCTCCATTAGGGGGCACAGTCTGACAGGTTAGCGGCGTCTGTGGTGTGTAATGCTGACAAACCATAAGGATGTTGGGACCAAGGCTACAAAGTGTCTGGGTGTTTATAAACCTCTTATACAACGTTTCTCAAAAGCAGGAGGTGTAAGCTTTCAAGGTAGTGCGTCAGGAAGTAGTTCCTTGGTGCATCCTCTTGTGCCGGAAGGTTATGAGTTAACGTGTTGGTGACCTGCCCGTGACTCGGTCTGAATGTCCGGTCAGTATTTTTGAGTCTGTTATTTCACCATCTCGTTAGTGGTAATTACCAAATGTGTCAGTGGGATTGGTGGGGCGGGGGGCGGTCACAACAAGCTCAGCACCCTAATGTCCTCTTCTGAGCCCCTAGATTCACACCGCCGCTGCTGCTTTGAACAAATGAATCCAGGAGGGGTTCTGTGTGTAAACAGTCAGTAGATTTATGGGGCATGATCCGTATTTGCGTGGTAATATGTTCATTCGTAGCTTCCTGTTGATTCATAACGCCCTCCTGCTTCTAGCAAATTCTACTGGTTAATATTTACATTGAGTTATGAATGTTTGTATGGATGTGTTTGCCCGTACTTGGCAGATGTGTACATACACATTATTAGAGTGGCATTTAAAAGAGGTCATTTTGGAGAATGTTTTTTGCTGTGTTCTTTAGCTGGTCAGAACGTTGGGCTGTTTCAGCAGCTGCTCACTCAGTCATGTTAGAAAACGTGGATGAATTTCCTTTCGACAAAGAGGCTGCTTCCTGCAAGAAGCAGGTCATTATCACCACAAGGCACCAGAAGTGGGCTCCAGATCGCTCTATTTATTGTCATCGTGCCTCACCCCCTTCCAAAGTAATGGCGGACCATGCTCTTTATGTGCTGTAGGACAAATCTGGTCAACTCACATTTGAAACGAGACAAGCTGTGGAAACATAATGAGAGGCCTTGTTTAAAAAAAACACTAAAGCATCCAGTAGCAAAAAGAGATGTTTCCTCTCATTTCCTGTTAGTAAGACAAACATGTCTGATTTTCCTAATTTAGGATGAAACTTTAAAATACAGAATAAAGAAGCGTGGTGAAAGCGATAAGGCTTTTAGCAACGCTAGAGCGCAGACTACCCACACTGGTTTCTCATGAAGCGTTTGACGGTGGTGCCCACTGTCACTGCTGTAACATACAGCAGTGACACTCATTTTTCCACACAGATTTTCTGGAAGTCTTCCCCTCTCGTTGCTGTTTCAAATATACGTCAACAAACAGGTTAACTTGTACAGAACACTGGTTCGACTCTGTGAGCGAGGTTACGGACAGTGAGATGACGCCTTCTCCTGTGTCTTGACACGTTGCACGGTCAAGGGAATCACTCAGCACCGAGTGCACTGGGGTAAATTTTAATTAAATTTTCGACACAAATAGATGGACCCAAAACTTTTATTGTTTAATCACCGGATGTATGGAAAATTGGCACAAAACAATTAAAATGTATAGGTTTACATGGGTATAAATGTTTAAACCCTGTCTGAGTTGGCCTGGAGCCAGACCAGGAGTGGAAAATGTTGCGTGTTCACATAAAGAAAACAGAGTTTTGGACTTGCAGCCATTAGCCAGACCAGACCTCTTTTTCTAATATTTATTTGATTTTTGCATGAACCTGAGAATTTTTAAAACCAAAAATTTGTTGGGATGTTGGTACCGATCACAGTAGTGAGTAAAAAAGTGAAAAGCTGAACATAACTCTGATGTGAGGAGGACCTGGGCAGGCAAACCTGCCACTTACATATCAGCATTTAGTGTCAGAACTCAGATCTGCAAATGAGTTTGGCCTTTACGAGAATGTCAGAGGCAGCTGATTGGCTTGGTGGTGGAGACTGGCTTTCAGCATGTGGTCACTCATTGGCGAGCTGGAGAAAGTGGCCTAGTACATTAAGCTGTAGAGTGTCATTGTAACATTTCCACAAAACAACGAGCTTTTAAAAGAAATCGATGGGTGTGAACAGGGCCTCCGCGTGTCTCCAAACTCACCTGTTTGGACAGTGTCGTAGTGACGTGAAGCATACCTTCCTTTCCTTCCTTCTCACGATTATTGAGCTGTGGTTTACATTTTTTGCAAGAAATTAGTTATTGACATCAGGGCTATCTGTTTAACCATTTTCATCTCTGTTGTTATGTCTTTATTAAAGTTATATTTAAAAAGGATAACTCGTTAGATTTGAGTATCTCCAGACCACAATACAACTAACGATATCTGTACGTTTTCTGTTCTGAAATTCATAAGCATGTTAGAGTAGCGTCATGCAGCCGGTAATTAGCCACAGAGTCGTCTTCATAGTACTTACTCTCAGCTAGCAGATGCACAGGCAGGGCTGAGGATATGGAAGTCCAAAATTCAATGAATGTGGGCCTAAACGACAGCCCCCCTTCCCCAGTCCAGCCCACCTCAAGGCACCCCCAGAGGGAGATGCAGTTCCCATATGAGACATGGGCCACACTTGGACGTTTGACCTCCCTCGTTTTCCTCCCTGGACAGCCCATCCGTGCCTGGTGCCGGGGCACAGTAACGTGGGAATGTGAACCAATGTGTCCATACATAGACTCCTTTAAATTACGCTCTCATTCCAATAATAGCTCTTCAGAGTTTTGCTAAGGACTGTCATGCCTGGGCATCGTGTTGCGTACGGGGCTAGAGAGCTGTTGAAATGCGTTTGAGCAGCGGCTGGATGACACACCGAAACACAGTGACATCACTGTGTTCACAGGGCTCAGTGAGGCTTCTGCTTACGGTGTTCAGTAGGGACAGGATGTTGCTGAGGATGCTACAACGGAACCCACAAAGGGCTGAACTGGACAACTGTGGCCAGAGATAGTGGAAGTTTACTTCAGATTTCCCGGCTGCTATAAATGGGGAATTATAGAGAGTGTATTCAGTTTATCCATGACACTGCATTCACAAAGATAGGTGTTGATACTCCTCCAGGAAATGTCACAGCAGGTTAATGGGCATCATTGTTCCTCTGCAGCTCCATACGTCTTCTCAGGGGAGAACATTTACTTGTCTACAGTACAGTTAAAGTGCAGTTCTATAAAGCCCTACTAAAAGGAGGCGGGGCTTTTCACAAAGATCACAGCCTGCTGATTGGCTGGGTTTCAAGTACGGGCTCGAACGCTGAGCCCAGGTGTTGGCTGGTTTGGCATGAGTGGAAACAGACTCAGAACTCTGTAATTAGTGTGTTTGTAGAAGACGGCGCTCAGATTTCACCAAAGTCGTCCAGAAATGTAATGTTGCCAAACAGTTGTGAAAAGGATCGATTCTAGGATGCAATTATCCATCCTTGTGCCTCCTGCTATCCTTCGTGCTTTGACTGTTTCTTGGTAGTGCAGCCAGTGGAATTAGCTTGTCAACTTCAGAATTCATAGTGCGTGTGAGGTTTTATTTCATGTGGATGTTTGAGGGTTTACTGGACAGATTGTGTTCGGTCAGCGTGTAGGGACGACATGCCAGCAGGAGAGAAATGTCAGACATTCTGCTCCTTCTGGTCTATTTTTCCTCATAGCTCCATGTTCTGTCAGTCTTCTCTGTGGTCTCTGTCTGTAATGTAGTGTAAGAGGCACTGAGTCACACTGCTCCCTGTTCCCCTGGACGTTTCTCTGTGATTCGGCTGGAGCCACTGAACTCTGGGTGCTGTGAACCTCACGCAGCCTGGAACTCACCCTCTCCACCCCTCCTCATTGACAATGGAGCCTGTTTGTTGGGCATCTACTGCCACTAGCCAATGTCCAGTGAAGCCAGGCGCACTGTGACAAGGGGCTGGCTACAGATGAAAGTGACTTTGTCTGATTCTTGTCACGTGACATACAGCTGCTCTGTGGCCAATGGCTGAGTGGTGCATTGCGCAGACATGGGTGACTGTGCGTGCCCTACTCAGAAACCTTTTGCAGTGTCTGTTATAGGAGCCATTTCCATCAACCAGTGACTTTTAAAAGCCAGCCCTTGAGGTCTGAGCCAGTTGCAACAGGTTGTGTTTCGGGTAAGATTAACATCACCTTAGTTTTCATTTTCAAGAAATGATCGTTGCTAGGCAACCTTTCTATTCTCCCAAATTGAGTATTGCTCTTATTGCCTTACATGGTGGTGTTGAATTGTGTAGCAAACCCCAGGAGTGTTTATGAATATGTAAAGTATGTTTGCTTATGGGTTGCAGAATTTGGAATACAGTGGATGATAATATTCACAGTGAGCAGTATCAGATCCATAACATTAGATCCTGTGACTGACGTGTGCCGTGCTCATCACACGAACAGACTCACTGGTGTCATTATGGGGACTCCTGGTAATGGGTTCTGCCTGGTACCAGGAAGCTTCAGTGGCTGGTTATTTCAGACACCTTAGTAACTGTACAGTCATGACCAAGATGAGCATCGTCCTAGTACAGCACGATGTATTGTCCTTAATGTGTGCTCAAACACTGTTTTCCCCCCACACTGGCTGCTGTCAGTTAAGGTTTTAAAAATGATTCTGCTTGTCTAGGTTCTATGGGACTCCACATCTTCTGTTTCTCGCAGCAGGGACTTGTCTCTGCCACGTCTGCTACAGCTCGTTTTTAAACATTGTGAAAGGAGGCCTGCAGTTTTTGATTATACATATGGTGACCACTGGGAAGGACGCGTGTAGTTTTTGAGCAGAGATACAGAGAAAAGTATGTTCCCAGAGACATTGCTGGTTATTTAATTTTCAACAGCCTGAAACATAGAAGTACTGCGTTACTTTCAGTAACCGCCCATCCGGTGACTGTATGGAAGAGTTGGTGTGAATCCAAACTCCCAGGTGTGCTGCAAGGCTGAGATGGAGACGAGGGGGGTGCTCATCTTTCAGCTCACAATTCACCATCTCTTATTGAAGTTGGTGCTACAAAGAAGCACAAAGCTCAGTCGCTCAGTTCCTTCTTCGATCCTTGATAAAAACACGTCAGCAGGCAGTTTTCAGTTTCTCTCATTGAGTTTTTTGTTTTTATGCGGTAAATGCAGATTTTGCTAATATGATGCAAAACCTCAAAATGTTTTCTTCTTCAAGTCGGGAAGTGACTGACTTCTGTTTGTAGTCCTGTATGTTCCTGTTTTTATTGGCACCTTTAACTGGAGGAGTGGTTCACTTTCATGAACTTTCAAATTGTGGGCACAGAAGATAGAACAGGCCTTTTCTGTATGCTACAATTTTAAACCACAAAAATAATAATCCAAGGCAAGGAAATGCTTCTAGTAAGATTGAGTTGATGAGTTATAATTGCCATTACAAGTCCTTGTGGCATTCTTTCAGTTCTTACCTACCATTTTCAGATTATTGTAATGGGTAACAATGTGTTTGGTTGAAGTTTAGCAAAAGTGAGAAGGAGCTGAGGACAGATATGCTTCACAGCAGATTTTCTCCATTCTTCTGCTTCACATCAGATGTTCTTCACTGTGCTGCTTTACAGCAGATGTTGTCCACTCTGCTTCAGATAATTCACATTAGGTCCAGGAATTCCAGCCCATGGTAAGACGTCCACATTTCAGTGTTTCATGGGTAGGCCATGTTTGTTCCATTAACAAAATTCTGGCTTTTATAACACACCTAAGAGTTTGGGTGGAATGAAAAAATTGAAGTACTGTATGTTTGCAATGGTTGGGTGACTCTAGGTCCCCCACTCACAGGGTCCCTAACTAAGCATGCTTGAGGTTCTGCATCTCTTCATTTGAGTTTTTTAAGATCTTAACAAAGTCTTGCATTGGCAACACACACTTTGATAAATTTAATGAAAAAACAAGAAGATTGAGAAGTATGGGTTTTCATTTTTTTGTTTATTCAACCAAAAACGTTTGCCATCCTTTTTATCCTTTGCCAGACTTTTGACATGAGAAAAACTGATAGAAGTTTCGAATTGAATCTAAAAATATGGTCATTCTGGGGTTTTGGCGAACACTTACTTTAATCCCACGCCACATTCTTCTGGACATGCTAAACGAGTTTAATAACTACATTTAAAGTTTGAAATATTGTGCATGTGAACAAGTACTTAACTTTTGGATTATTATGTTTGACCTGTTTATTCCTGAAATGGCAGTTTTCATCTTGAAGAACAAGGAGCGCTTTGAACTGAGAGTGTTTTTGTTAAGGGAGTGTGGGATTGCGTCTCCAGGGCTGGATTTTCACATGGTCCTCATGAGATGCTAGGGGCGGCAGTATAAGATCTAAAGCCTGCCATCCCAAAGAGATGTATGGATTTACAGCCTCATCTTTCATGACCTCTCCACCTAGAGATAATTCATACACGGAGCAAGAAGGAAACTAAGAGACCACCCTAACAACTCGAGCCCATCAGGCCAGAACTAAGAAGCTCCTTGTCTCTGGTTAGGATTGGAGAGCACGGCTGCTGACGACACCTCCGGCTTCACGTGTGAAGGCATTCCTGGGCAGTGTGACAGGCAAAGGGCTTTTCTGCAGCTCACTTACGACAGGCGGAGATACGAATCAGCATCAGTGACAGAGACAGCATGTCAAAAGCAATCCGGCCTGCGTTCAATGCACAGAACAGAGAGCTGTGTATTCCCGGGGAGCCCAATTTATGAACACTTCTGAAATTCGTCAAGACGCACTATTATCTGATCGTTAGAGGCCTGCTTTAGCAGAGCTCTTGGCTTGCCTGCCTACGGCTGGAATCACTCTGAGGACAATTTTTATGAAATATTCTGAACTTGACATATGCCACCAGCACATTCAGACAGCAAAAATCCATTATCCAGTATGTACTTCTATGGCAGCTTCTTAATAAAGACAATGCTCACATGGTCCTCTCTAAGCCTCTCTGAGTCATCTTGCATTTGCGTTAAATCTGACAGCAAGTATTAGAGAACAGAGCAGTCACTGTCCACAACTGCTCCGGGTCTGCGTCTGCTCTCAGACATGAGTCTGTCTGAAGGCCACTTCGGTTGTACTAAACCAAACATTGTACCGGTTATGCATTACATAAAGATATTTTACCAAGTTGTTCAACAAGCGCTTTCTTATGTTCAGCCTTTTAAATTGAACCAGAGACATTTTATTCCTTTGGGAGAAAGTGCAAAATGAACCTAATTGCAGATCATTAAATAATAACAGAAATGGCCCTGACTCTGATTGTAAAGGCTGAGGTGATACAGTATGTGATGTGGGTAACAGCAGCATTCATCCTTGGAGCTACAGTGGAAAGTGCATTTGCTTGCTTTCATGTTGTCTTTAATTGATTTTATCCCATTCATATAATGACAGACTCTGGCACTCATCCAACACTCAAAGTCAACATATAAAAGTACCTGTAATGTAAGTTCTGCCATAACATATACACAGAAGTGATGTGTCACATCTTATTCTGGCTCTTATGGCAAGTTTGGGACATAGACTGGAACAAAGACTGGGATATGGGCAGGGACTGGAACACAGACTGGAGACAGGACAGTGACTGGAACACAGACTGGGACATGGGCAGGGACTGGAACACAGACTGGGAGACAGGAAAGGGACTGGGAGACAGAGCAGGGATTATAACCGGGGACCTTTACAGTAAATAGGATTTATATACCCACTGGACCAGTAAACGCTTCCTACTCTAAAAATCAGATGGTCAGTTTGTAATCACCCTTAAAGACCCTCAGGCCACATGACAATGGTAACTGGAGATAAAATGCTTTCTTGTTTCTCTGGAGAGTCCATCACTAACTACAGAAAGCACTCAGTCACTGTCAAAATGGAGGAAAAGTCAGTACTCTAGTGCCCATGGGCTTGGCAGGGATGCTGTAACTGGAACTGAATAAATGTTTGATTATGTTAACTAACCGATTTCCCATCACAAAACAATCTGCAGCATTAACACATATTTGTTAAATACTTGTTAAACTATGGAAGTTAACAGCAACACACAGGTTGTCAAATTAGCACACACATGACTGAAATGTTCTCTCCCAGTACACAGATGGGATAAAAGCATGTTTTTTTGTCAACTTTGCGAACACCTGGCTCTGGTTTTGAAAGTCTCTTGTCAAGCATGCATTAAATGACAACGACAATGTTAAAAGAACATTTACTGGCCAGACCCACTTCACTATGAGTTCATAGTCACATATTTAAAGCATAAATTCATTATCAGCCAAAACATTTCTGTGTTGCCTTACTGTACACGGTTTTTCCAGCTGTTATTTCAATGTAAAAGTGCAGCTGGGGTTGTGTACATCGACTTCATGTATGTGCATGTGTAACACTGGCTGTTTCTCTCGCACAGCATGTGTAACACTGGCTGTTTCTCTCGCACAGCATGTGTAACACTGGCTGTTTCTCTCGCACAGCATGCTCAGGAAGCATTTTAGAAGCACATTGATTTATCGATAAGTTTACAGGTTAGTAATTGTAAGATCCAGACATGGGATGCTCTAGGGTGATGGTGTTTATTGGCATTTGGTTCAGCATTACAGTCCACAATCCAACACTGGACAATGATAATCCTGGCAAGACTCCAAAGGTACGAGGAGGTCAGTTCAAGGTGAAGACTGCAACAAGAGACCACAGGGGATTGCGGGCAGGAAGGGTGGCTGGAGTAGGGCTGAAATGCGGGGCAAAGACAAAAGACACAGGGAGAGAGATGCTCAGTATTCATCAAACAACAGTGGTGACACTTTAAACTGCTAAACTAACTGGTTTAAATAACAATAAGTAAAGGAGACACAGTAAATAACTCATCAGGGAGGGAGGCGTGGTTGGATGGGGCATGAAAATGAAGACCGGTGTAATGATTTTACTACTCACGTACACAACACACCAAGCCGAGGAATGGAAGACATGGTGTTGATAAGACACTTCCAAAAATACCAGGCCATTGTGCCCTGTGGATGCCCTCCTGGTTATAATGTGCAATAAAAACAGGAAGTTGGTTCCAAAGGCAAGGAGAAAGTAGGGCGTTAAAGAAAAAACCAATCCTAATAGAAATCCGCTGATCAGTCATACGACTGAGCAGTCTAATTATACGTTTATCTGCACGTGGGTGTCCTGACAGCCTGTCAGATTTGAATGAAGTTGGAAGCTTTCTGTGATAGCACAGCAGCCTGGCTATAAACTGAGTCACGCGTAGCACAACCTTCTTTTTATAACGTGTTAAACACAGTTTTCTCACATGATCAAAGTGAAGTATTTAGTAAATGTTTTGGCATTTCTTGTGGCTTTAAAAGTATGAGCAAAATGATTATTAGTGGTGTATCAAAGGGGTAGGAAGTTGAAACAGAACGCTGGTGTGCATGTAGGTGGGCAGTGCCCAACACGGAGAAGTCGTACAGGGTGCCGTTCCTATGGTAACTCGTAATGGGCATAACAAGAGAAATACTAATATTTATACAATGTTGTGTCACGAATACAAGTTTAAATATGTTTTATATTATTTTTAAATAGATAACATAGTGTGCATTTTTCATAAATTGAATTTAGTTGCACTAAGAAAAACCATGTACAGTAATGCATGTACAGTAATGCATGTACAGTAATGCATGTACAGTAATGCATGTACAGTAATGCATTGAGCTTATGTGTGAGTCAGAAACATTGCTGTTAAATGCATTATTATTATTAATAATTATTATTATTAATAATTATTATTATTAGTGGTAGTCATTTGACTGTAGACCACAAACAACTGTGAATTTGATTAATTTAATTGATTTGAAAAATGCAAAAGGGTGTCGAACTGACAAATATCTGGTTGCTGCACCGATTGCCCGTTCATGTCATCGTGTTTGTCCGTATCGTGTTGTAACATGACGGTTCGTGTGCTTCCCCCCCGCCCCTCCCAGCAGCCTCCCCGTGGATACAGCCCGCCACAGCTTCTCCGGCTACAGCCTCCCAGAGCGTCTGGCTCTCATCGCCTTCCTGTCGCTGGTCATGCTGATGAGCATCCTGGGAAACCTGTTGGTCATGGTGGCTGTCTGCAAGGACCGGCAGCTCAGGTCAGATGCGGTGCATTCTGGGTAACAAGCTCTGTGCCTGTTTGTTTAAGATTTCCAGTGGAGGTGTTTAATGTTGCATTTGCCTGTTTCGGTCAGTAGAGTTACTGTTGTGCCTGCCTGTTTCGGTCAGTAGTGTTACTGCTGTGCCTGCCTGTTTGAGGCTTGTCTGTTTATGAGTTTTAGTGAGTAAGATAAGTCTTGTGCTTGTCTGTTTGTGTGTTTTGCTGAGTAAGATTACCATTGTGTTTGTTTGGGTTTTTTGGTAAGGTCAGCAGTGCTCTTGCAACTTCCAGGTATGTTAAAAAAACTGTTTACAACGAAACTCGCTGACGACCCTTCGTTCAGACCCCACGCTTTCACACGTTGCAGTTTGAATTAAGCTAATTGCATAATTCTTCCTAAGTTGGGTTCCTCCAGGGCAAGAAATCAGCAGTGGGACTATAAAAAGAAACACAATCTAAAATCAGCACGACACCCACTCATGCGTACCAGTGAGTTTTCATCATACGGCATCTTCTGTTAGTGAAGCCGTGGGTTACTGAAGCGTGTAAAGTGTCTAGGATGCACTTAGCATTCAAAGCTGTGATTACTGCAATCACACAGCAAAACACAGCAAGGGGGACACCAGGCATGTCAGGCGGGAGTCCGAGCGCCATCTGGGCAGCCCGTAATTATTGCACCCGTTAGCACCCTCTGTGTCGTCACTCCTGGGGTGTAGGGAGCTCACATGTGGACAGGCGTGTTTCTGCAGAGAGCACCCAAGTGCAGAAACCCTGGGATGGCTTCTTTGTGTTATGGTGACTTTTCTGTTCAGGTTTTCCTGCAGCACAGGTACGTCCCGGCGTTTCCCAGAATACTTCTGTGACTCGGGTTCTGGGCTGATGTTCTGTGCGAACGTCAGCAAGCAGCCAAAATCTCAGGCCTGGATTGTTTGGGGCATATATTTTGGCAGACATGCCAGCAGCTCTGACCCGTCTTCCCTTTTGTTGGACACTTTGTCCCTCTGCTGTCACATTCTCCTTCCATCTCTCCTGCTCTTTTATCTCTCGAAGACCTTGCCCTTCAGGCTTCATTTAGTTGCATGTTTCTGCCCAATTTGGACGACTGGCCGAGTTCACAAGGCGCAAACTGGAGGAAGTGGCTTTTGCATTTTAAAGATGTAGATGTTTGTTGTGGAGCTCAGCGCCAGCACTTGATGGGCGTGACGGAGCCCAGGTCTGTGGGGTGAGAGGTTCTTGCGTGGACCTCACTGTGACCCTCTGCCACAGGATTTGTTGGACCCTTGCTGTGTTTTTATTCTCCACACTGCTGCCTCTCTCTGAGTGCTATTTTTAGCCCTCTATATTCACCGACTCAAACGGTTGGCTGGCTCGACGTTGTCTATATTAGTCATTAACGTGGCGTCCCAGCCTGAGGCCTGGTCTTTGTCATGAGAAGTGAAATCAGGGCAACCCCCTCCACCCCGCCCCCTTTGCCATTCCTCCAGCCATCTTATGTTCTCCCACACCCTTCCTCTGTGTCGCTTGCCCTTTTTCTGTCATCTGTTTGTCCCGGCAGCAGGTGCTTTTCAGGCAGCTCACGTCTACTGCCTAAGTAGGTGGATGTGTGGTGGGTAGCAGCTTGAAGTGATGTCAGTGTTGGTTAGTGTTGGTATCAGTGTTAGGTAGTGTTGGTATCAGTGTTGGGTAGTGTTGTATGGCTGTGTGGGGGGTTGGTATCAGTGTTGGGTAGTGTTGTATGGCTGTGTGGGGGGTTGGTATCAGTGTTGGGTAGTGTTGTATGGCTGT
>JABJVR010043171.1:8350-31026 GCA_025773905.1 Chitala chitala
GGGACACCTGCTCATGTGGGAGCTTGTGTGTCCCCTTATACCCTGAGGGACACCTGCTCATGTGGGAGCCTGCCTGTCTCCTTATAGCCTGAGGGACACCTGCTCATGTGGGTTGTAGGAGGGGGATTGTGTACCTTCTACTCCGTTCTAGAGTCATATATTAATATAAAATATTAAAAATGAAAGGGGGCTGTAAGTATTAATGCATAGAAACAGACTAAAAGAATATTTAGTATATTCAAATTTAAGGTAAATGACAGTAAAAGCATTGTGGTGGGTTGGCACCCTGCCCTGGGTGTCCCCTGCCCTGCGCCCTATGTGTTCCGGGATGGGCTCCAGGCTTCCCCGCGACCCTCACCAGGAATAAGCAGTGTAGAAGATGACTGACTGACAGTAAAAGTAGAGGAAAGGAAGGTTTGCTGTATGTGTAACAAACTGACTATACTAACTGTAAGAATCCGGGGCTCATATTTTGCTGGTGTTTGGCCAACTGGATTTTATTATTGGATTATTCTTAAGTGTCTTTCTCTGATATAGCTCAAAGTTTCTACTGAATCTGTTCAATGTAGCTCCACTTCCTTCCATTTTCATTGTCCAATGTAGCTGTGGTTACTATAGTTATGGGTAGTTTCATATATGTTTCTGTTTTGAGGTCTCTTTAAGGCCACCTTCAATAAGACAAAAGACAAGACATGCAAGAAACTTAAAAAAATCCCTGATATGTGTAGTTTGGGACTGCTGCATATTTCTAAGAGAAATGTAGCTAGTGACACATTGCTGAAACTTGGCAAGTATCGCTTTGATCTAACAGATGCTGTTCCTTGGTTCTGCAGTATTTTCTGATTTAACATCAGTCACCCATAAGTTGACTTTGGTTTGTTAGCCCTGTGCCCTCCTCATACCTTTGGTTTTCTTTAATACTTTTTTTTCTGACTCTTTTGCAGGTTGGATCATACTGTAGGAAAACCAGGCATATTTCTTCCAGGTAATTTAGTTATAATGCATTTTGTGCAGTTGTTGGGGATGTCAAGGAATCTAAATAGTCCTTACACTGTAGTTCTATTAGCACTGATATTGGAGGCATAACATCCAAACTTCATTAAGTCTTCTCCCTTCATAACAGTACTCACTGCCCATGGTTCTACCACTGGGCCTCATGAAAACAGCCAAGAAAATACTTGTATTTGTATGAAACAGCTGTTTGATGAAACCATGTCTCCTGAGAAAGTGAACATCTATTCCAATTCTCATCTCAACACTACCCCTGCCTGTTATAACACCACACTCCACCCCTTCAGCATTATGTGTAAAGCTGAAGTTAATTTGAAGAGCTGGCTCCTATCTACTTTCAGTGGTGTGCTGAAAGTGAGACCTGACCTACTGGCCTGGTGCACCTGACCACTTACTGGGTAACGGATAATGCTGAGTACTTGTGCATGGTAATGTAGCCAAAACTAAAGGCTTCTGTCAGCCATTGATCATGTGGAACGCAGGACAGTGGCTCATAACTAGCCATATTATACTGCATTTACATTTATTCATTTAGCAAACACTTTTATCCAAAACAACATAAAACATTTAACATACACCTTATAGCAATATTGGTTCTCTGCATTTAACCCATCCCCCTTGGGGGAGCAGTGGGCAGCCACATGCATCACCTGGGGACCTAGCATTTGAGTGTCTTGCTCAAGGACACACCTGGCAGCAGAGCTGGGATGTAAACTGGGAGACTTCTACATCCCAGCTTGATGTTCTACCCATTGAGCCACCAGGCCATATTAGCACTCGCATTAATTTTTCTGCTAATTCTGCCCTTTTCCCCAGTGTTTGAATAACACAAAAATACTCTGACTTTTTTTTCCCTGTTTTTTTGCAGAAAAAGGTGTAGACAAAGAGTACTATACAATTGGAGCCAGACTGATCCGACTGGAGGATAAGGTAGGTGAAGAATGCATCTTCACACATTCTGATTGGCCACATCTGCTGAAGAGCTGATGCTGTGATCTTATCTTTCTTACAGATGCACATTACAAAAAAAAAATGGTTTCACTTTGCTCAGGTTATTTAACCTCTTAGCTGTTTTGTCTGCAGGGACTTGTTTTACATTGTTCCATGAAAGACAGTCAAAACAAGTGTCAGCAGACCTTTCAAGTCATACGAAAAAGGATATAGGAGGGGCATGTGCTAAACATACTGACAAACTTTATTTATGGATAAGAGTATTGTGGGCTGTCGTCCCATAACATGTAAAGTGCCTAGAGAGAGAGAACAGCTTCCTCTGATTAAATGATTTAATATCATTATGTTTAAGACAGGCTGAAAAATGTGACCAAAAAAGGCACGATCAATCAAGATCGAATAAAATGAGCTAGTCTGTCATAAGGAAGTTCTCATTCTAGAGTTGTCCCGAGGAACAAGGAACCTGATCATTTTAGACAGGGCCTTTGGTCCCACCTCAGTGAGTTCTTTTCCATGTCTTTGTCTTTGTTTGTTTTTTGCATGGTAGGTGATGCCACCTAGACTAAGATTTTGCCGAGTGAAATCTCACGTGATGAAACACAAGTTAAAGTATTAGCTGGCACGTTGGCACGCCTTGTGTATGTCTATGACTCTACCTCTCATTCTGACAAATTTTTCCCTGACTCTTTCCCTCTGACTTCTTTGTAAAATACGACATGCTTTGTGAACACTGACTGTTGGTCCCTCTTATTGTTTTACATGCTGATGCACTGCATTTAACACCACTTTCTGCAAGGAGGAAAGGAAGGTGAAAGTTCATAATACCAGGAAATGCCTCATCATGAGTTCAGTGAGGAAATAACCTGACTGTGACCAAAGGGATCCAAAGGCAGTGCCAGTTCAGTGCTTCCTATATTATCAACACTATCCACATCAGTGCCACATCCTTGTGTAGAAATACCATCCCTTATACAGTCTTTTGAAGCCTAAATGAGCCAAAACTTTGAGTTGGAAGCTAAAGAAGGAAGCATTAGAGAGGTGTGGAGGCTAGCATGGGTCACTAAGTAGATAAGGGTGACTTTAGGGGGTTCCCTTCTCCTCAACTCAGGAACAACCAGAAATGGTACTTAACAGTTGTATGGGTTCTGCTCCATTTCCCTTCTGGGCCCCCGGTGTTAGGAGCACAAGGCCGGTATGCTGTCTTTCCACACATTCCCTCTTCGCTCTTCCGTTCAAAACTGGGCCAGGTCAGCAGATAGTGTGGGTGGTTCTGACCTTTCATGAGCACAGGTCCTTACACAACTCAAAAAACACCCATTACAGAGGGGTCACCTCTGCTAACCTTAAAGATGAAGATATGGATGCGCAAGGAGCGGGTGGCATTCGGGCAGAATAATGTGGACCTGAAATTTCACAAGTTATTTGTAGGCAAGCACCAAACAGACTTATGTCTTATTCATTTATAATTGCAGAAAATTTTGTTATTTCAAGAAAGGAACATTTATTTGCTCATGTTCTTATGTCTGTAAAGCTGGACTTTCAACCTAAAGTGAATAAAGCCAGGGTGTCATAGCATGTGACTGGGAATGACAAGAGTGTGTAGTAGTAAATAAATTGCATCCCAATTACATGTGAGTTGTTCAGTTAGAAGAATCTTAATATATGTGTATATAACAAGGGTATTAAGCAATGTTCAATGTCAGAGCTATGCTGTAGTCAGTCATTTTCTGAACCGCTTCATCCTGTTAAGGGTCTCAGGGAAGCCTGGAGCCCATCCCAGAACACATAGGGAGCAGGGCAGGGCACCAACTCGTACTATGGACAATTGGGACACACAAATCGGCCTAACCTGCATGTCTTTGGACTATATACAGTATTTCAATGAGCAGCATTTGATGAGTACGCTTTCAGAGGAGACATCCTATTCCTTACATGTAGGGCTAGATGGACAAACAAAGATTGTTTCGTTTTTGTCAGTCGAGTTTGCCATGTAGCCGTCAGAACAAATATATTATCCCTGACACTCAGAGGTGGATCAGCAGAGAATGGTTCCTTCCTCGTCCATCGGTAGATACAGAGGAGTGACTCTCAGACAGACATATAACTCTTGACACTCTGGGATAGATGGCAGTAAAGGATTTTCTCCTCATCTATCAGCAAGGCTTGACAGGCAGAGACGATCACTCAGGGTCAGTAAAAAGAAAAGAAACTGTCTCTTGGGGACAGTTTGCTGGGAGTTCAAAGTATCTGTAAATGTATGGATGTGCTTGCACTGTACATGTGTTTGAACATACATTCTTGTGTTCTCCCTTTATCTGCACCAGTTATGGTTCTGTGATGTAAGAGCACAATTTTAGTTAGATCATATCTTTTTACCTCAAATATGTGTCCTTATTTCTTTAATCCGTTGCATTACTTCTTGTGACACACATTAGTCTTTTTGATGGGTATTCTGAGCAATGTCTCTATGGTATCATGATAAATTACTTGTGAGTGCCCTTTATGGGATGGTGATTAATTGTGAAAATTACACAAAAAGAGCCACTGCTGTCTCTCTCCTTTTCTGAGCAGACAATGGGGCTGACTTAGAGCCACCAGCTGGGACATTATTGAGATGGATGTGTGTTGGCTGTATGGGTGAAGGGGGAGATGAAGTTAAAAATGCAATGATTCATGGCATATACATGGCATATTACATGGCTTGTGTAAAGTCTAACATATTGAATTCTGTAGTTATGAGTAAAAGTGGAGGCTTTGTTGATCTGAATATATTGTTTTGATTATGCCAAACTTAAATTTCCTTTCAAAAAATAGTAACATAATAGGTCTGTTGTTCATAATGCTTCAGTGCTGAATGCACAGTGAATGTTTCTTTGTGCTGAGGTACAGTTGTTCACAAAAACATCCAGCATGTCAAACAGGAACAAGCTCATTACCTCAGCGCTGCGGCAGAAAGCGAGGGTGGGGGGGCTGAGAGGAGGATGAGCAAAACATTCGTGACCTACAACTCTGAGACCCCTTCCAACAAAACATCAGTTGCTCCTCAAGTACACACTGAAGCTGGAATTTTCCATTAGCCCACAGGGTACAGGACAGTGACAGGGTGGTCCTATGAGAGCCAGTGCCCCCATCCCATTCAGGGCTACTTCAGCAAACTAAACTCAGGCAGTTTCATGTGTAAAAACATTCTCTGCTCAGAGAGCAGCCCAGACCCCTATAATTAGTTCACTTTGTGGCTCCACGGGCCTGCAGTTTTCAGTGTGGGAACGTGACAAGGACACAGAAAACACCGCCTCTCCCCACTAATTAGATCCAAACTTTGATGACTGTTTCTTCTGTTGGCCACTCTAGCACTCCGTGCAGTGGGAACACAGATATCTACCACACTTCTTAATCTTTTCTCTAGTTTTCATCACTCTTGAAGCCTTTGCTCAAGCAGAACCTAAATGTGAGTTCCATACAATTGTTTGGAAACTTCCTTGAGCTCACTAAGCACATCTTTAGGCTGACGCTGTCTTTGTTCCTTGCTGGTGTTGGAGCACTTGCCCATAATTACGCTGGACGTGCTTGCTTCAGGATTTTGTTTAGATATGTTTTCCAGGCAGCACTGAGGGATCTGAAGGCAACAGGAGAGGCTGAAAAAAGTAATATTACATATCAATGCACAGAGTTCAAAATACACAGGGCAGCATACAAGATGGTTATAATATTTATAATAATTCAATTTGTTTTTATATAGCACCTTTTACAACAATGTGCCTCAAAGCTCTTTATGCAGGAAATTCCAGATATTAACAAATAAGCAGTAGGAATAAATACAAATGAAGACAGACAACATTGGAGGAGAGGAACCAAAAACTCCACAGTGTGGAGAAAAAACCTCTGGGGGCCCAAGGTTGACTGGCTGCCCAGCCCCTCCTGGGCATGCTAACATTACAGAAGAAATTGGTACTTATTGAGACTTTGACTGTAAATAGCACTATGATGTAAATAACACAATATATTGTCCTCCTTTGCTCCAGGTGTTTTGCTCCAACTCTCAATGGCTTTTGGTGTCCCTCGTGCAAAGCTTCATCCAAGGGGGTACATAATGAGTCAGCAGCTCTAACAAGGCATCCTGCTCAGATGGTGCCCAGGTGGGCACTGGGTACACAATAAGTATTTTCCAGTTTAGGTGCTTCTAATGAAAGTACCTTGACAATGGAGTGAAACAGAGCAAAAAGTGTGGTTTTATTATTTTTTACTCATAAGTAGTATTACGTAGCATTTTCGCCATGACTAATGTACCACAAGGTCTTACCCACATATACTGTTTGCCTGTTCATGTTTGCTTGGAATCTCTTTTCCTCGTGCCATCTCTTGGCTTACATTTCTATAAATATTAGCTTCTAGCCCCACACCATCACTGCTAACCTCAAGTAATTTAAGTATGCTTAAAGTGTGACAATAGAAAAAAAACATAATGAATTATTTGATAGTACTGATAATGCAAAGAAAGCCTTCAGTATCTGGAAGTGAATATGCTAAATGCATACCATTAATTTTTCACAAAACAGACACAGAATACTATAAATGAAGCTTGTAAAACAGTCCTTAGTGTATCCGGAGGTAATCAGCAGCAGTTGTGTTCAGCCTTTCTCCAACAAACGTGCCTAAACAAAATTCCATATTTATAATGAGGTCCAAGCAGAACACGTTCAGTTGCTGCTTCTTTGGTGCTGTGTGAATCCGACCACTCTTTTGTATAAGCCTCAGTACACAATGAGGGCTAACCACCTCATATGGCACCACTGTCAGTTATACTGGCAGCCGTGCTTTAAGGTTTGTCTAAATGTATGGTGACTATTTAGTCTTTTCTAGAAAGGTCAGTTAAAAAGTTGTGTGGAAACCTAGAAGACAGTCCACCCTTGAGATTATACAAAATAACTGCTCAGGTCTGTGGTATGTACGGCACCGACTGCACCCTGCCATCTGTTTGTGTGTCCCCACCCACACAGACTTCTCTTCAGAAGCTCACGAACAAGGTTTCTGCAGGCTGATTCACAGAAGATAAAAAGGCAGCAGGTGACAATGTGAAGGCTCCGTCGAGGGCCACCTACATTCACCCAGCATATCTGTGTTCTCTGAAGGAACACGTCTGCAATGGTAGCTCTACCTGCTTCTGTATGACAACATAACCATCAAATGCTGCAGCTGCACAGTTTTCAGTTACCAGCAAGCTGCTGTTTTTTCATTTTTCCCAGCTGCCCACCTGCTGTTAGAATGACGCAAAACAAGCGTTACTCATGTCCGAAACGCGGCTTTGCCGCCAAAGGCACAAGCTGAGTCAGACCTGAAGAAAGAGAAGGTGATTTCCCAAATTCTTCTTTCAGCCTGGTTTACACTCTTTCTGAGAATGCACAAGTACTCTGTGTCAAGGTTAATTCAGGGTACAGTTAATTTACCACATAAACGTCACATCAAACATGGAAATGACTTGCAACAAGTCGCAACAATATTTCAAGTTTTATGTCTGGTGACCTATATAAAGATTAGTGATACAATTGCTCTGTTGTCACATTGCCAAGGGTCACAGTTGATAAGAGTAGTTTTTTTTTCCTGTGACTTTATTTTTCCTTTTATCATTTCATCATTTAAACACATGAGCCATAAACTGAAATAGTCTTCTACATCGCAGCCAAACTTTGAACACACCTTTCCTTTAAGTAAATATGACAGATAGCCATATTCATCAAGTTAATTGCAGTGTTACTGGCAGTATCTGTCTGAGCTTGGTTAATTATTTCCTTAAATTTTAGCAGATAATTTCACTGCAGCATGCTGTGCTGTATCACACTGACACTCCTTAGCAGCACCTCAGAGGAGTTTCCATCTTAGGGGCAAGAGCACAAAATGCACTTGGTGCTGTGTGGAGCAGTGGTTCATAAACAGCAAAAAGTGATTGTGTTTGGACTCATTAAAGGTATTCAGCTACAAAAGGAAACAGTATTAACTGGGTCATATTGTGGTGACTTGCCAGTTTTTGTGCCAAGATAATAGTTGTGAATAATTAACAGAGAGAACCAGGGAAAGTGGATTTTCCAGTGAATGCAGGATGATAACGAATCGGCCGCTATGGGCTGAGGCAGACCCGTTTGAAGTGTCAAGTTTCCATGATAGAGGAGGGGGTGTCATTCTGCAAGCTGTGGTTTTGGGGGGCAGTAACTCCAGATGTGGCCTGTCACTGAAGGGTTAAAAGACAGTACCCTCTGTGCCAAGGAATGACTTCATCAGCACAGAAGCCTTTTGGTAAAAGGTGAAATGTTTCTGCGTAAACGAGAAAGACGTCCAGTTGACTAAATGACTAAACTTCCAGATTCATCAGCACAGGTTATTATACTCCGAATCTCTGACATCAACTCAAAAGAGAACAGTGTTTGGAGTTTCCAGTGTTTTCCCTAATAATTTATAATTAACCAGTCATACCTTAATTAAAAGGTGTTTCTGGTTGAAAACTAAATAAAGATCTGAAACCGAATGAAGGCTTTTGATGTGGATTGCGTGTGTTCTTGCTTTTTTATAAGTTGTGTTTCGGCTGTTATATACATCTAAATGCTTAATTTTATAGTTGTAACCAGGACAGCACTGTGAATTGTTTTATAGTGTTGTCACCTCATACTGCCAGGGTTAACTACAGGCATAGATGCTATTTCATACTGGCAAGTGGTAGGGTTATAGTTTCTGTCAGTGAGAGTGGTTCAGAATGAGGAGCAGTCTGTATCTTAATGAAGATTAGCCTAAGCCTTAAAAATGATCAGCGTAAACCTTAAAGATGAGCAATCTGAGCCTTAAAGAGGATCAGCCTGAGCTTTAATGAGGAACATATTGAACCTTAATAAGGATCAGCCTGAGCCTTAATGAAGATCAGCCTGAGCCTAAATGAAGATCATTACTTTACATTACATTGCATTGTTGTTTTGTAAATGCCTTTTATCCAATGCGACTTACAAATGAGGTACAAAGCAAGCACAAAATCTAATTCAGGGAGAAGACATTAAATGCTGTGCCATAAGATAAGATGTTTTTTGTTTCATGACACATTAAGTTCAGAATAGAAGAAAATGCTTTCTAAACATATAGGAAGCTGTACAAGAGTTCCATCTTCAAGAGTTTTTTGAATATTGGGAGAGAATCTGCTGAGCATGCAGGGGTAGGTAATGGTTGTTCCACCATAATGGGACAACTGAGCTGAAGGTCTTTGCTTGGAATCTTTTGCTGTGTGGCGTAGGTGCCATTCACTGGCTGAGTGCAGTGGGCAAGAGGGACTGTAGGCCTGGATGAGGGTGTTCAAGTAGGGAGGTACTGTTGAGTTGACCACTCTGTAGGCGAGTGTCAGAGTTTGAATCTGTAGGCGAGTGTCAGAGTTTGAATCTGTAGGCGAGTGTCAGAGTTTGAATCTGTAGGTGAGTGTCAGAAATTGAATCTGTAGGTGAGTGTCAGAGTTGGAATCTGTTGGTGTCAGAAATTGAATCTAGGTGAGTGTCAGAGTTTGAATCTGTTGGTGTCAGAGTTTGAATGAATTTGGATCAGCCTAAGCCTTGATTCCTTGGCCCTTTCCTCATGTTACCTGTGAATAAAGGAGGAATAAATTGTGTCTCTGAAAAGTGTTTTTTAAGGTGCTTTAGCTGAGTACAGTTTTGCTAAGCTGCAGAGAAGGGGGTATGCTCCATTTGAGAGAGGATTGCTATGAACTGCCCAAACTAGGACATTTAAGCACGTGTGCTCGGAAAGGCCTAACTATCTGAACATGCTGGTGTTCAGCTGGATTTGCATCTCTCAGGAAGGTTATCTAACAGCTACCCACACATTAACTATGGTAACTATTAGCAATAAACTTGTCTTGTCTTATTTTTATAAGGCAAGCTTTACAAAATAACATAAAGGAAGCTGTAAAAAAGTACATTATATTAAACTATCAGACTCAACTATTATGTAAAAGTACAATCAGGGTCAAAAATGAAAATAATTCTGAAATCTAAAGTTCTGTACCAATCGAGTACAGTGTCTCTGTGTAGCTTTTAAACATTAACTGCTGGAATATGTACTAGAGATTGAACAAAGACTGGTGAAGTCCTGAAACAAAAGATTAAAGGTAAATTTGTAATATCATATCCTTATTTTGAAACTATATGTAAGACTTAAAACTTGTTTTGGATGAATGAAAATGAATGAAATTCTTGACTGTTGAGTTGGACTGAGTGTACTAGTAAGTCTGACAGTAATCCGCTTCCCTTCCTTTCAGTTCAGATGGCTTTTAATAAGAAGCACAATGTCCTGTATTGTTGTCTGGGATTATCATGAGGTAAATTCTTCTGTGATTTGTGGGGGGAAAAAATATTTAGAGTACTAAAAATGGGGCCCTAATTGCCACACACTTGCACTGGTATAGCTACAACAAAAGACTTTAGAATCACAGATACATGCAAATATGTCAGTCAGTAAATCAGCACATCAAATCAGTGCTATAACTTCAATAATACACATTAACACAACCTCAACTACATGTACATAAACATATATAAATACTGCTTTAATAAACACAATTACACAACCTCAGTACATTGTTTTTGCAGTGCCAGATATATTTCTGGGCACCATGTAATAGCCTCAGCATGAGGACACAAATACAGGTGAGATAATGGAAATCTAGTGAGAAAGGAGCAAACAAGAATACAATGAATAAAGAACAAAGTACCAGTATATGAGGACCAGATTTAACCGTATGTTTTAACACAAGACTAAACACAACAACCATCATAAATATAAATCTAAATTTTTTAAGTTTACAAAATGAAATAAAGGCCTGTGATGGCACCTCTGGAAACATGCTGTCATCTGGTCCTATACCTGTTACAACAGCTGTAGCAGCTTGGTGGCTCAAAGGGTCGAACAGGCTAGGGTGCTGAAGTCTCCTGGTTTGAATCCCAGCCAAGCGTGTCCTTGAGCAAGACACTGAAATGCTAGCTTGCTGTGTGACTGGCTGCCTGCTGCTCCCCCAGGGGATGGGTTTCATGCAGAGAAGTAATTTCCCTCTGGGATTAATAAAGTAACACTCAACCCAAAAGAGACCAAAATGCTCCTCAACAAGGTAAACATACATGGAGCCAAAACATTATGTCCATCTGTCTAGGATGTTGTGGGTTCTCTGATCTGCAGAGGCATGGACTCAACAAGACTTCTGAAGGAGCAGATCCTGTATATTCTGCCGCAAGACATTAGCAGCAGGCGCTTTAACTGTTGTAAATTGCAATGTGGAGCCCTTGTGAGTTGTGCAGCATGACAAGATGCATTATCCTGTTGAAAGGGGCCATTGCCATTGGGGAATACAGTTGTCATGAACCTGGTCTACAACAATGTGTAGGTAGGTAGGATGAGTCAAATTAATGTTCACATGAAAAGCTGGACCCAGGGTTTCCCAGCAGAACAATGACCAGAGCATCACATTCCCTTAACTAGCTTGTCTTCTTCACATTGCATCCTACTTCCATCGCTTCAAGATCTGATTCCAACACTCATGTGCAACACTCAGGTGCTTTTGACAGTGGACAGGGGTCAGCATGGGGACTCTGGTAAGTGTGCAGCTATGCAGCACAGTGTGCTGCACTGTGTTGTAACAACCACTGAAATATTTTGTGAGCTGTGCCACAGTAGCCCTTCCATTAGTTCGGTCTTGACAAAATCCTTGATCTAGCCTTTGGTACCCTTCCACATTGATGATCCTTGAACACCCAACACCCTGTCACCAATGGTGCTTTGTCTCTCCTTGGACCACTATCAGTAGGCTTTCACCATCACTGGAATACCCCATGAGCCCTGGCATATTTGGAGATGCTCTGTGACAGTCGTCTGGCCATAAAGACCTTGACCTTGTCTCTCAGGTCTTTACACCTGCCCATTTCTCATGTAGTCAGTGTATCAGCTATTAGAATGAATTGTTAACATACCCTCTAAAATATCCCAGACCATCATATGATCTGCTGTTATGAGATATTCAACGTTATTTGCTTCATTCATGTGTCACAGATGATAAGGGGAATCACTATTACATTTACATTTTATACATTTAGCAGACGCTTTTGTCCAAAGCAACCTACAATGAATAAGAGTACATGTGCATGCCAAAAGCAAGGTCAAACACTATCAGAGAATCTAACTGACAGTTACTGCTATATGATTAAGTCAAGCAATTCTCACACAAATCATACAAGTAAAGGGAAATGTACAGTCTTGTATAAACAAGAAAAACATGTAGAAACAAACAGCCATGCAACAATGGCGTAAGAGGAAGCAGAGATGATAAAGGTGAGGTTTTAAGTTCTGAGGTGCTCCCTGAAGAGATGGAGCCCATCCCAGGAAGCGCAGGGTGCAGGGCAGGGGACCCCTAGGGCAGGGCGCCAACCCACCCCAGGGCAACTACCATGAAATAAACTATATAAATATTCTATATAACTGGCTGTAACAATGGATAACTGAGTCTGACACAGAGTCTGACACAGCGACGGATGCATTTAGTAAGAGCTTTGTATCTCTGCTACATTCAGCTGGTTGTACTCAGCACGTATCTGATCCAACCCACATGCATGGGCATATTTTAGACGTAATTATAATAGTGCTTCCATTAGGAAATTCCTGCTTTGACCATTTCTTGATCACTTTTGAGATTAAACTTTCTTCCCTCTATGTGAAAGAAAAGATTATTATGACCCACCATTTAAATAGAGACAAAGTGAAAAAATGTAGAGATACTATACAGAACACAGTTTTCACTGACAGTGCAAGTATTAATGAACATATAACTTTAAAACAGTGGTTAGTCAGACACTAAATAAAGTAGCTCCACTAAAACAAAATTAATTAGAACCATCAGATGCTCCCCATGGTTTAATGAATATACGTGGAGCCTGAAACAGGAACGCTGTAAATTACAGCGCAAGTGGAAGTCCACACATCTCAAGGTATTGCAGTCAGCGTGGTCCAACACCCTAATACAGTACAAGAAAGTGCTATATGGCACATATTCAGAGTACTGTCCTAAACTTATTGATAACAGGAAACATAACCCCTGTTTCCAATTTAAAACAATGGCTAACTTCACCACTAAATATGAATCTAGAATGCCTTCCAGCATTACAAGTAATAATTTTATTACCTTCTTTAATAATAAATTCAGCAGTATTGGATTCAAAGTGTGCTCCATCACACCCCCCTCAACCCAACAATATTAGGTACACATTCTTTTAGTGAGTTTGCGCCAACTATCACCTTACACCTTAAAAAACTGATAGGCCTAAATCCACACTCCTCTCCTCCATTGTTGTCTGGCTTTATCTTTAATCTCAATCATCCGCCTGTTGCTAATTCTATATTATCTGAAATTATTTTCTGTAAAGTACTTTGAGACAACTTGTTGTGAAAGGCACTATATCAAAATAAATTGAAATAGAAATTTTATCAGTGGTAGCTATTGTATAAGGAACTGAAGTGTGCCACAGTCTTGAGCCTAAAGGTAAAATGCATTGTCGTGACCTTCACCTTTATAATCTGCTGTTTTCTTTATCCATGGTGACAACTGACTTGCCTTTAATTTGCAACTCACTTGATTTAAAGCAAGAACAGACCCACTGGTCCTATGTACACCCATTTGAAAATCACACTGTTGCTGATCTAAGGATTGATGGTGTCTCTAAGTGCTAGCTGGAAAGACAGACAGACCTTGACAGCATAAAGGTCTGTAGCTGGCAGCTAACGGGTACTTTTTGTTTAGTTACCAGACTGGAGGTCATGTGTCCTCAGGTTCAATGTGGATTTAGAGAGATGCCTTCAGCATGACCAACTTTCAAGGAAGTCATTAGAAGCATGCTGCCTGCCCAGATATATTGTATGTATACAGTATGCAGTATATTAGTATATATACAGCATGTTAGACGGCTTCAGCTCCTTTCAGTGCCACATGAGTTTTGACATGTTCACACATGCTGATCGTCGTCGATTTACGACCGCGATCGGTTTCCATCGACCAGTCATAACTCAATCTGTTCTTAAATCGGGCTATGGAAAAATACCGTACATATATTAAACTGTGTAATGAAAACGCTGATGTCGGTAGTTGGGCCTGCGTACTTTAGTACATTATACTACAGTACTTCAGTTTAATAATGCAATATAATTGTAAAAACACTGCATACAGTATTATAGTACAATTGCTTTAGTAATTGCAGCTGGGGCAGCGCTCAGGGTAGTGAATTTTTCATAAACAAGGTAAGCTTTGTCTGAACTGTTTGCTTCTTTCTGTCTTCGTACATTTCGCGATATGGACAAAATGCATCATGTGCCATTCATTCAATCCTTGCAAATCGTTCAATGTTTTGGTCTATTCCTTCAAAAAGTGCAAGAACTTTATTCAGTAGAGACAAACCTTCTGACGATCCCTTAGTTGTCACTGTACCGAGTCTGAGCTTACACTGAGCTTTGCGTGCGGAGCTGCTAGTGCTGCCACGAGCTGGGTGAAACTGTCATCTGCTCGTGCGCCCAGCTGGGCAACGCTCACCAGACGTACCGGTCTCAGTTGTGGTCGTAAAGTCAAACAGTTGTATAGGTCATAAGTTGACAACGAACTGCATGTCTATACAAGCATGTGACTCTTCATACCTAATGAAACTAATTCTGGGTCATGCTATAGCACTTAGAAGATGAAAACCTTGGTCATTATTTTGCCATTTTGGGCTTAAGATAGGCGGCACGGTGGCGTGGTGGTTAGCACTGTTGCCACGCACCTCCAGGCCTGAGGTTAAATTCCCGCCTTGGGTCTGTGTGCGTCGAGTTTGCATGTTCTCCCTGTGCTTGGTGGGTTTTCTCTGGGTGCTCCGGTTTCCTCCCACAGTCCAAAAACATGCAGGTTAGGTTGATTGGTGTGTCCAAATTGCACGTAGTGTGTGTGACCTGTGGTGGGTTGGTGCCCTGCCCTGCGCCCTATGGGCTCCAGGTTTCCCTGTGACCCTCACCAGGAATAAGCAGTTAAGATAATGGATGGATGGGCTTAAGATAGCTATACAGTAGAACTTTGTTAGTATGGACTTCTGGGGACAGCCATAAACCATTTGTTATATCAGAGGTCTGTTGTAACCAAACAAGGGTTATACACAACCATGAAACACAAGAGTTTTTTTTACATCTACACACATACATGTACGTGTACGTTTATAGTACAAATTACACTAATGTATTACATTGAATGTACTTTTACATGTATATCAATAATCACCAAACAGTAAAGCACCAATAAAATGTGTATAGCGTTTAAACTTCTAGTTACTTGAAAAAAATCATTCAGCGTTTTTTGTTTCTTTGAATATCAATTTTTAACAATGAACGACTTAATGTCTAACACTGACAGTTGGGCATTGTCACTGACACATAGCGAAAACAGATAACGTTGACAGACATGCATCTGGATTGTGCTGTGGCAGTGAGCGAGTAAACAATGTAGTTTCTTGTTTCAAAGTCATGAACGAAACAAAGCTGTCTTTGTACAGTGTCTACTCCTAATTGATCCACCTGCATGCACAATATGGTCTGGCATGCAGCTGTTTTGTGTGTGTTGGCAAGTCACATGTTAACATGCTGTCCACCATGGTCGTAAAACATGGTATTTACAGCACCATTGATTATTCATTCTTACACCAAGTAGTTTGTTATAGACAATTCTTTCTAGGGTCATGGGATCAAGGAACTGGTCTTTAATAAACAAAAGTCTGCATTATCCAAGTCTGTTATAATGTAATTACTTTACGTTGTAATTAATAGGATTTCAAACGAGTTTTACTGTAAGTCACTTTAGCTACAACCATCTTTTGTGCTAATTATACTGAAATAATTTTGGATGAAAAATGTAATGGAAAATGGCTACAAAATTACTTTTCAAATATAATTGTATTTGTTTTATTGAATCTAGAAGGCACATTGATTGTTTAGTGAACCCAAAATTTATCAGTAAAAGGCTGATGATTAAATATATGTTTTCACAGCCCTTTAGATCTGATCTTATGAATGCAAACATTCAGAGTGTCTAAGATTATGCAGTGAATCCTATTAAGGGACCGACCATCATCTTGAAAACTCAGACACACTATTCACACACGCATATACACTAACCAGAATGGTAATGTCACTGTGAGGATTAGGGGCATGTTTATGTGCAGTCAGGATAAGAGGCTTCATCCATTGAAGGAATAACTGTAGACTGTGGAATAATAAGAGTGCAGTTAATTTGTTTATCAGAGAAATATAAAAATTGTTGATAGGCTTTTTTCCCAGTCAGAATATGTTTTCTTTCACCCTGGAATGTATTATGGCAAATGCTTCAGTGATTTAAAGTTAATAAGATCCTCGGAGATGCACATAAAAATATTGGTGACTGTATGTCTGACATGTTTATACAAATAAGAATGTAAAATTGTGAAAAGCTGACCTGTATTGTGGCTTTACTTCTCTGTGGGGGCGTGGCTGTGGTTTCGTTTTCTTTATTCTTTCACTCTCCATTTACCTGAATTGCCATCCTTGCTGCTGGTTTGACCTGCATGAAGCCAAAAAAAGAAGATTAAAGTGTCTGCAGAACAAAGTCCACAATCACAGAAACTCAAATACAGTCCCAACCCTGGCTGCCTCAAAGAAGGGCTGCTTTTTCAGCTAATTCTTTCTTGTACTTTGTTATACAGGAAATCTAGAGCAATTCATGTTACAATAAATATAACTGTGCTGCAGTAACAACATATTATAAAATGTTTATTATTTATTTAGCTCATTACATTCTATGTGTCTGAAATCCTGAATGAGTAACATCAAAGGGTAATTGTGTAACTAAAAGAGCTTTAAAAATCCCAAAGTGTTACAAAAGCATAAAAAAAATCTTTCATCAGTTTTAGATTGAGTTTGACATAGAACACAGATTTTTAAACCTATACCTTGTAGTGCTCAGGGGAGCATATGAACAGAGGTGAGGACAAGTCTACACACAGAATGGGCTTATTCAAATGGATTTAGCAATACACCCAGGTTATCAGGGAACATAGGCAAACAACCAGCAACTGAGCCCATCTAACAGAGCTATGGGGCTACAACAACTGGCAAGGTACTTACACAAGAAAAGGGCTTATATACTGCTTATATAGGAAATGAGAGACAGATGAAAGTAATGAAACAATAAAGACAGAGTACACAGGGAACTAAACATGAAAAAGAAGACAAACTGTTACAAAAGGGACACCTAGTGGTCAAAAGGCATGACAGGCGCAGGATGTTACATACCTCACTTCAACTGAATACTTCAAACTGAAACAAATTCTTCTCTTACAGTTTTTCAGACAGATATACTGAAGTTTAAAAGGAAAAAGTTTATATTTACATTTACAGCACAACAAATCTTAAAGATTTAATTTTAAGCAATGCTTTGGTAGTTGACTATACATTTTGTCTTTCTTGCTCTGATACATAATAGGACAGCAGTCCAGGATAATGTGTTTTCAGATTGCATTTCATACAGAATAGGATCCCCTGGATTAAATGCATTCTGTAATGACCTATTTAAAAATCTATCAGTTTGTACAAGACAATCCTTATAATCTAACAGGAATCACGCTGTTGTGAAATGTAGCATATAAAATTTCACTAAATTGCAATCGACATTATGTTTATCTTTTTATTATTGATGTAATAACCAGTTACTGCAATAAATAAATGCATTTTTTATTTAATACATTATAGTGTGAGGAGAAAATATTCACTTTAGTGATGTGATTTTTGAAAAATGTGTTCTTTAATCCTTAAATGTCTGTTGCTTGTGACATACAAAATATTTCGAAGCCTTAAAAAGGTTATTGCATTTTTTGAAATTATGAAATTTAATAATTTTTGTGATCTTATTTTAATTATAATTTCCTTGTATTATAATGAACAGCTATGACCAGAGTCTGAGGCGTGTCTCATATAGGTTTTTTTCTTTGCTTTTCCTTCCGTTCCAATACTTTTATCCATCATACCTATCGCTGCCAAAAAATATAGGCCATGACAAGAATGTGTCAGATCCAGTCACTGTAACAGAAGTTCCAACTCACACCAGACCAGAAAAAAATTTGTAAGGGAAACAGCTCCCTCATGTGGAAAAACAAGATCACACTGTACATGGTAGCATTCCACTGCAAAATGCAGTTAATCATTACTCTTTTCATACAGTTACAGGAACAGCTGTCATTCAGAAAACACAAGAAACTTTATTGTATATTAAACCAGATATCAGTTTTCTTTACTTAGTAAGTTTTAGCCTTGGACTTTGCTCACAGTGTGTGTGTGTGTGTGTGTGTGTGTGTGTCAGTACAAAGATAATCAATAGTTAAAATTGATTTGTGAATCCTGTGTCCAGACATTAAAGCCATTTGTATCAAAACTTGCAAAAAATTTAGTGTAGGATAGGTTGTGGTTTTAATACACAGTGAAACAAAACAGCGTTCGCCCAGGACACCAGTTGCTACATAAGAACAGCAAAAAAGGACACAACACTAAACTACTATGATGAAATAGAGGGTGCTTAAAAAGACAGCAAGTAGTAATAACCTAAATAGGTGCCAGACTATATAGTACAAACAACAGAACTGCTGCAAACAAAAAGACGTAAACATATAATAGATAGCAGCACCAACCAGACACAGTTCTGTGCAAAGTACATGGTTGAATGTGCTGTGTACGACAGCCATAAAAGTGCAGCAGAGCAGTGTTGGTGTGTGTGAGGGATCAGTTCAGCCCAGGAGAATTGAGGAGTCTTATCTCATGAGGAAAGAAGCTGTAACACAGTGTGGCTGCGTGGGCCAGGATGCTCTGCTGCCTTTTGCCAGACAGCAGTAGAGTGAACAGTATGTGTGACGGGTGTGTAGGGTCACCCATGATGCTGGTGGCCTTGCAGGTGCAGCCTGTGGTGTAAATGTCCTTGATGGAAGGAAGAGACCCCATTAGTGTTACAGTATATAATACTATAATATTACTGTATACTATACTATATAATACTAATTATATTTCCGGGAATTTATCGCATACATTCCTTACAAATTAAATACACTCTCGCGTTGTAATGAATTCAAACATCATACAAGTTTAGATGAGCACACTGTAGAGACTTGGAGAGAGCTGTATAAAAACCCCTCAGACAGATTGCAGTGTTACAGGTGAGAATTATAAACAATAAACATATGAGGTGGGGTTCTTTCAGCTTTTATCATTTTGGGAACCTTTCATTTATGAGAACAAAACAAGGTACATGATGTCACGTCCTGCACCTGTGGTGACCTATTTCCTCTTTTCACCTCACATTCCTTTGCACTTGAGGTTTTCTGGATTAATACTATCATCACAATCACCTGTTTCCCATCACCTACTCCTTTCTATTTAAACCTTGTGTTTGTCTTAGTCCTTTGCCAGTTGTTGTAGGTTGTTGTGTTTGCTATCAGTCCTTTGGCCTTGTAATAGTCTGAATACCTGTGTTATGTACCTTGTTCCTGAAGTCTATGTACCAGTACCCTGTTTCTTGTATTAAAACCTTTGCACATTAGACTCAACCCTCGCCTCCGCGCCTCCATTCCCTGGAAGCGTAGCACATGAAATAGAAACTTCACATTTCACATATTATTTTTGTTTCTATTAGTAACTGACAGTTAATTTTTGTTTTCTTAATATCTCAGCATCTGGTAGTTCTGAGTACTGCTTTAGGAATGCTAAAAGGTAAAGGTAAAGGTAAAGATAGCTATGAAAAAAATTTGTACATATTTTCACAAGTTATATTTTTGTGGTAAAAATATATGCTTTTCTGTATTTATTGTGTTTCACCCCCCCCCCCATATCTTTTATATAATATTAGAAAAGGTTATTTAAAAATAAACCGCATAAAAAGGTAAAGCTACATAACTCGATGTTACTAACATTCAAAGGGCTATATTGGTTTAAACACAAAACCATGGTAATATACCATTGAGTTTTAAATATTAATTTAACAAAGTTGATTATTCCAAACATGAAAACATTATGTGCTTTTAACATTGTATGATTAAGTAGATTGAATACAAATCATTGTTAGGAAACAATTTTATATGCTGATGTAAGATACATTTATTCCATAAATTCCACCGTTCCATGTGAACTGTGCAACCAGAGAAGATAAAACACTGGACCAGGTGTATACCAATGTGGCTAATGCCTACAAAGTACAGGCACATCCCCACCTGGGTTTCAGTTATCATATTTCACTCAAGCTCTACCCTCGGTATACACCTATAACTAAGACTGCTCGGCCTTAGACGTGGTCTAAAAATGCTTCAGCTACAGGACTGCTTCCACTTCCAATTCAAAATCAATACAATGAAAACACACCACACTGTCCTAACGGGGTGTGGAAACAGGGGGTAACAAGGCTAAATGCAAACAACAGGGAAAACTCAAGACAACAAAAAGGATTCTGCAAATACAACAAGCTAAGGACAACATAAAATGCACACCTACAACAACCAGTCAGGATGCTACACAAGCACAGGTATAAAGACGCTGGCCCAGGTCTCGTTCTCACTTGTCCCATTTCCCCAGTCGCTGGCCCCAGTCCTGTTTCCCAAGTCCCAGGTCCCATTGCTCTCTGGTGGTGCAGGCGAGGGTGCAATTGTCGTGGTAGCGTGTGCACATTCCGTGCGTCCACCTGTGCTTCCCTCGCCGGTCCATGTCCCTCAGCCTTCAACCCCAGTGTACTGGCCTATGCGTTTTGCCTGTGCACCTTCGCATAGTGCAGGTTCACGGGTGGTTCCTGCGTCTGGCCCCCTGCCTCCCTACCCTTGTTTTCTGCACTTATGTGCTTCGCTTGTCCCTCCGCCTCCATCGTGCTCCCCTCGGTCTCCCTCATCCTTGCCTCTGTCTCCCTTGTGAGCCAATCAGCCTCCCTCATCCTCGACTCTGGCTCCAGTGCACTCCTCTGGACCTCCTTCACCCTTCACTAGAGGTCCTCCTCCTTCTGCTCCCTCCCCTTCGTTTCATGCTCCTTCGCCCCCTCATCATTGCTTGCCGCCTTCGCCTCGTCCTCCCTCGCTCTCGCATCCCCCTCAGTCGCCGTCACCTTGTCCTCCTTCACCCTCGCAGTCCCCTATGTCCCCATCACCTAGTACCTCGTTGCCCTCGTCTCGCCCTAGTACCTCGTTGCCCTCGTCTCTATACAAGCACTCCAGGCGACGCAAGTGAGGGAAGCGTGCCGGCGCGCTCGTGAGATTCCGAAAGCTCGGTTTTAGGACTCCGCTGCCGAGCATTCATCTGGCGAATCTCCGCTCCCTAGCAAATAAATCAGATGAACGACGATTTCTCACCCGCACAAAGAAGGACTTTTTAAACTTTGCTGCATTTTGCTTCACGAAAACCTGGCTGAACAGGACCATCCCGGACAGCGCGTTACAGTTAATGGGCTTCCAGCTGTTCAGAGCAGACTATGTCACTGAGTCCTCGGGGAAAACGAAAGGCGGTGGGTTATGTTTTTATATCAATGAAGGTTGGTGTACAGACGTGACGGTTTTAAAGAAGATGTGCTGTCTAAATTTGGAAGCTCTCTTTATTAACGGTAAGCCCTTTTATTTGCCGAGTGAGTTTTCCTCATTTATTTTGGTGAGTGTATATGTCCCCCCTAACACGTGTGTGAGTGCGGTGCTAGAACTGTTGGCCGATCCGATCATACATACAGAACAGTGTTTTCCGGACTCTTTTATTATCATCCTTGGCGATTTTAACAAAGCTAATCTTACCCATGAACTGCCGAAATATACATAGCATATCACATGCCCCACCAGAGGCAGCAATATACTTGACCACTGCTACACTGTCTTAAAGAATGCATATCACCCTGTCCCACAAGCAGCTCTGGGACTCTCTGATCACTGTTTGGTTCATCTTCTACCAACCTACATGCAGAAACTCAAATCTGCTAAACCTGTAGTAAGAACTGTTAAGAGATGGACTGTTGAAGCAGAGCAGGATCTACAAGCTTGCTTCGAACTTACTGACTGGAGTGTTTTTGAGGCTGCAGCTACTGATCTGGACAAGCTTACTGACACTGTGATATCCTACATCAGTTTTTGTGAGGACATGTGTGGTCCGACCAGGACTTAACATTTAACAATGACAAACCTTGGTTCAGTGCAAAACTCAAACAGCTTTGCTGGGCCAAAGAGGACGCCTACAGGAGTGGGGACAAAGCCTTGTACAAACAGGCCAAATACACATTGAAAAAGGAGATAAGAGTGGCAAAGTTAAACTACTCTGAAAAGCTTAAAAAATAGCTGAATGAGTTTCACTGCAGGTTTAAAAAGCAAAAGCCTGGTCTGACACCCCACACCCACTCTGACTGTCCAACAACACAGCCATCAACACCCTCTCCCACTGACTCTTTTATAACACAGCCATCAACACCCTCCCCCCTGACTGTCCTACAAAACAGCCATCAACACCCTCCCCCCCTATTGTTTCTCAGCTTGCATTTAAGATCTGTGAAGATGATGTTTGCAAAGTCTTCAGGAAGCAAAACTTAAGGAAAGCCAAAGGCCCAGATGGTGTCTCTCCAGCCTGCCTTAAAACCTGTGCTGTCCAGCTAGCACCCATCTTCACATCGATCT
>JABJVR010043222.1:0-31016 GCA_025773905.1 Chitala chitala
TGTGTGTGTGTGTGTGTGTGTGTGTGTGTGTGTGTGTGTGTGTGTGTGTGTGTGTGTGTGTGTGTGTGTGGGGGGGTTGCCCTGTAACTACTTTGGTTTTCAGTTCAAGATGTGTTTTAGTTTTTAGGTCCAACAGGGACTCTAAACTTTCACTGTACTGTGAATGTATCATTCCATAAATCACATGATCTGATCCATTTTCCTTTTTCCTGTCACTGTCAGCTCTGTCCATATAAAACTGTGACTTAAAAAACAGTTGCTGTCTACATGCACTTGCAGAAAAAAACAAGCTTTAACTGTGAAATGTAGCCAATCAGCATATATTAATGCGCTAGTCATGTAAATGTCTTTTCACATTTTTGCTGCTGCCTGTCATTGCGAGTAGATCAACAACTACCTAATTATTTCACACAAATGCTGTCTAATTGGTCTCTAATTTCACTCATGCTCTGGTTTTGTACCTGTTGAAATTATTGCTAAATGAAAGATGCAGATGTTTAATGCATCTTGACAGTCTAATGATTTAATGTTCTAAAAAGGAGTATCCAATGATGTCAGGTGAAGTAAATTTTAAATATTTTCATAAATCTTTGAGATTCACAATACAAAAAGAAGTCTGTTATTATAGAATTGTATTTATTTTTTCATCAAAAATATGGAAAATATATAAAAATGTAGTGTCATCATAATGTGTCACAACTGCAATAATTAAATAATTTACAGTAATAACATAATTCAATAAATATAGTCAGGTAACCAAACTTGTTTTGACTTTCTAGATACCATGTGGCAAACAAAACATGTACTGAACTTACACTTTGTATATAATATAACTGCTAAATTTAAGCTTTCCTTTTGTTAAGCACATTTCTGTTCCCTTTCGCTTGTTTCACAGTTTACAAACCAAACAAATGTTATACAGTAAGCACTTCACTATTTTCAGCTATGTACAAACATTAATATGTCTGTTTTGTAGAATGACATAAATTTCCTATTGCACAGGATTGTAACCCATCGTCCACAGCTGTGCATCATTATTATTATTTTGAAAAAGAAGAAAAGAAAAAGAATTTTTATGAAAAAAAGTGAAAACCTTGAATGCTTTTGTGTACATTGACAATGATGACAACACATTGAAGAAAAATAAGAAAATATTAGATTTATAATGAGGGTTATGAGCGGCACGGTGGCATGGTGGTTAGTGCTGTCGCCGCGCACCGCCAGGCCTGGGGTTCGATTCCCGCCTTGGGTCGGTGTGTGTGGAGTTTGCATGTTCTCCCTGTGCTTGGTGGGTTTTCTTCAGGTGCTCTAGTTTCCTCCCACAGTCCAAAAACATGCAGGTGAGGTTGATTGGTGTGTCCAAATTGCCCGTTGTGTGTGCCCTGTGGTGGGTTGGCACCCTGCCCTGGGTGTCCTGTGCCCTATGGGCTCTAGGTTTCCCCATGACCCTCACCAGGAATAAGCAGTTAAGATAATGGATGAGAGATATGGCCTTGCATACAAAGTTATTAGTTGAATGTGGTTAATTGAAAATATATATATATACTGTACATTATGTTCTTGGGATTCTGCTTATACTGCCTGTGAGTACAGTAGTGCTAAAGAGAGTTTGAACAATTCATTTTTCCAAAGTGTTAATGCATGCTGCTGTAGCGGTTTACTATGCATGTAATAGTGCTGTATTTGCTAAAGAACAAATGAAGAGTACAAAACCAGTACTTTCTTTTTTTACTTTATTTCCTTTAATTTTACAGTTTTACTCAAAAGTTTGCATGATTCTCGTGAGTAAAAATCAGACACAAACAAAATTCTCAAAAGTAGATACAATCCGGTTTTAATGTCAATATCATGTTATGCTGCCTTCGTTTTACCATAATTACTTTACCTTACTATATAAAACTCTGTTAGCAGTTTTTCACTATGCATCATAAAAAATGACTACGAGACCTGCTTCTCCGTACCTGTAATGGCAGTGTTTAATCTTTTTTTTCACTGTGAAGTACAGTATAAATATATTGCTGTGTCTTTTAACACAAATGTTTCACTTTGCAATTACAGCACATCATCAGTTGTAGATCAAAAACTGTTAATTCATTCAAGCATTTTGACTATGCTTATAAGCAAATTATCATAAAAATGCATATAAACCCTGTTTATCTCCCCAGTTGTTCAGTGACAATAGGGAATGTCAAGCATGTTGTACCATTAATAGTTTTTCTAACAGTGGGGATGAGACAATAGTTTATAATGTAGAAACATGGAATATTTTCAGGTGAAATTACCTGGATTCGTAATTATTTAAAATGACATCAATTGATTAATACTTTTTACACAGCTGGATAACAAATCCCACACATCTGTGTTTCGATGAGCATCCTCTACAACTGTGATTATGATTTATCATGGTTTTTATTTTATTTTTTAAGAAACACAATACTCATACAATATCCTTTCCTTTATATTAAACATGGAGGCATAACAGTGAGAAACCACAACAGTTCTTGTGTGATAAGCACATTTCAACCTCTTTACATACATATATTTAAATTTGCTCATAACTGATGAATTTGTTTAATTCATTAATTATCAGGGAAATGTTGTCTTTAGTAAAAGCAATGCATTTCTTTGAGTTGGTTTTAGGTGCTTTAATTCTCATATTTTTATCTGTTTGTAATGTGTGGCTTTCATAAAGTATCTCGGGTAAAATACAAATTAATCTTTGATCCCATGTTGACTGCGAACATTTAGGCCTTGCATAAAACTGCCAACAAGGCACGTATATGAAGTGTCTTCTCCTCATATAGTGCAAGTCTTTAGGTAGGTTTGTGTACTTTTGCATCTGCTTGAAAACACAGACGCATGGGGTGGGAGCACTGGCGCGAGGACACTGGGGGCCAGGTCATGGGTGTATTGCTGGCACACTCCTGTTCAGCACCTGTACGCGCATCAGCTGAACGCTGGTCATTATCTTCTTCTGGTGACCCATCAGTGTCACCCCAAGCCTCTGAATGTCCCTGAAATACCAGGAGAAATCAGACTCACACCACCTCCCTCTGTGGGTAATGAGTGTGTCAGGTGCTGCTTTTACTAAGCTTGTTTACATAACCCATTTGTACCACACTAAGAATAACAATTTCAAAAAGTAGCAATTTCAAACTGGTAGTTTGGGACAATATTAAGACGACGTTTTAGTTGAGGATTTCATTGTAACTAGTAGTAATGAATTTTACATTTGTTTTAAACAATGATAAACTTTAACGATCAAATATATTAACTGTAACAAACAATCTGCTACTGGAACAGAGATATGGTGAGGATACTCTTTTCAGACTTTGTCATTTCATTTACATAGCACATTTAAAAGCAATACTTTTTCCGCTAAAGTGGTGTACAAAAAAGTGCCATACAAAGATAGCAAAGAGAATAAAATACAAGTAATATGAAAATAATGCATAAACGTGTAAATATAACATAATGAAAATACCTAAAGAACTGGCACATAATTATATAAATAATATGAGATAAATAAGAGAATTGTACCACACAGCTATCACTTTTTTCTGGCTGAGCCACAAGTTCTGAGGTCTAATAAACAGTGATAGTGTAAAAAGTGAAAGGAAATTCTTTTCTAATAGGCCTGAGAAGCTCCTCCCATTTTATTTTGACATAAGTGCTCAGGCAGTCAGGTTGTGCATGGACTTTGGCTAGACAGAGTAAGCTGGCTCATAGACTGCCTCACAGACCAGCCGTCGTCCCATACATCGGTCTTCAGCTCACCATAAATTACACACCTGGGCACTTATGATGAGCTGTCATGTTGCGGATTATTTCCAGCACCTTTGCCAACGCTCGTAACTATACTCACTGTTGATTCATTCTCATGACGTGGCCTAGCGTGATGTATCCGCCTGTTGCGAAGCGTTCCTTGTAGCGTCCCATTTTAATAGTGTCTAACCACTCGTCCACCGACCTGCAGATGCTGAAATCTGGAATGCTTCTGTTCAGAGGGATGGTTGCCCTATAACCAGAATGAATGAGGCTGTAAAATGTGGTAGCAGTAAGAGCAAAAAAAAAAAAAAAATCGATGAAAGTTAAAGTGATGCAGAAGGGAGCGGGTGTGGATGCAGAGGCCAGGCAGGTGAAACGCTTGCCATCACGCTACGCCTGGGCAGTGCTGTGGGGCCAGGAACTGAGCTGAGCAATTTGTAGCAGTCCAATTTTAAAAGCTTCAGCTTATTTTTAATTCTCCACAGATCAATGTCAATACTGCACCAAGGGTTTTATTTAACAAAGAACACGTCTGTGTTAAACGACTTTATTGGGAGACGGTCTTGCATGCATTGGGTCAGTTTATATAACCCCCTGCTCTGCTATGTGAAAACAAATTTGAACTTTCTTGTACATACTTTTAAACTGTCTCAAACACTTCTCCTTCCCTATGTGCCAATATCTTTCACAGGACCTTGTTTTTATTATGGGCAGCTACCTGCATAGAGTGTCTTGCACTTTGAGGTTGTCAGGGTTACGGATAAGCTTGTCCAGGACACTGACGATCTGGCAGAACTTGGGCCTTTCATTGCGGTCCTTCTGCCAGCAGTCCAACATGAGCGTATGCAGAGGCCCGGGGCATCCCATGGGGGCAGGCAGCCGATAACCTTCCTCCACTGATTTTATCACCTGGAGAAAGGCACACCATTTAAACAACTTGTGTGTTGACTCCAAAGGACTTTTACTATATATAGAAGTTAATTACAGTACTATTTATCTATATAACTGCATGTATTTATTCATCTTAGAATACAGTTTTATACAAATAGGATGGTGACTTAAATATTTTTGTACATTATATTTGTACCACTTTGTCTACATTAGCCCTTCTGCAGAATGTCATACGCAAACACAATTTCTTAGGTATAATGTGCATTGGTACTGAATAACAGTAGAGTCATTGTAATGGGCTTTAATACTGAACAATTACTAGAGTTTTCAACTTCATTCTTTGTAGGGTTGCAGGTGGCCTGGAGCCCATTCCACATAACCTAGTGGGCAGGGTATACCTTGGACAGGACACCAACCCACACACTGCTTTTAACAAATCATAATTTTTTTTCTTCTTTATATATATATGCGAGTATTAGATGCATACTACAGCTATTACGGTGTCCTGGCAATAATTCAATTTTCATCATCATAAACATCACAAAAATTATAAGAAAATTTCATCCAGTACATCCACTTTAATGTAAAACTACCCATTCAATCAATAGTTACTCAATGCAAACAAGATGAAGTAGTAGCTTATCTGAGAGGTGTAAGCGTATAATTTCATTTGAAACACCTGCTGTTTACATCGCTCTCTTTGATGTTCATATCTACACAGTCAATTTTATAGCTAACGTCTTATTATCAGCTTAATACATGACTGTTAATTCAAATAAAGGTGACATATTTCCAACATGGAATAATAAATCAAAGACACTGTGGAATGAAAATGTTTCGGTCTGTTAAGAATAATCAAATTTAATTCTCAGATGTGTAATAGTTCTCTGCTTGAGGAAAAAGAAAAAAGAGCCCTCGATATTTGTATACCGTGGTATAATATTTAAATAGTTTTGCGCTGTTTGCAAAAGTACCCTAATCGAAGTAGTCTGGCTGCTTGCCCAGAACAGGGTCAGAGAGAGGCTAGGGACAGGGGTACTTGCAGATAACGGCACTGGAAACCAAATTAGACAACCTGAGAGCACAAAAGATGGCCAAGGACAGACAGCGGCTGGAGAAGAAGCAGACCGATAAGCAGCTCCGCAGAGCGGCCAAAGTTTCTGAATAACAGAGCAAAAGCTCAGCTGTTGGAAAACTCGTGGGGCTGTTGCACTTCAGCATGCGACGTTTAAGTTGAGGTGTTCCTGCCCCACTTCTTCACCTCACACAGACAGACACATGCCCAGACCCCTGTCTAATAAATGCCAGAGCCTGTCACTGACTCGGTGGCCTGTCTCTGAGCTTGGGTTCCTGAATGAGCCACATCAATAACAACATATGGATGGCAAGAAACTGTTTTAAGTGGGAAGAAAGCCATTTAAAAATTGCATTAAAACTCTATGTTTGTATATAGGCACATGCGTTCACATTTGAATCTTGTTTTAAAATTCATAGGAGTTGCCTTAGTATTTTCCAGACTGAAATTTATTTCTGATTTTATAGCTTGCATAGCCATTCATATTGCCTTTAGGCAAGCAGTAGCCAGTCCATACTGTTTCTGAAATCAACAGCAGCCAGAAAATATTAACGGAGGAGTTTAGCACACACATCTCTGTTAGTAAGGTTCCAGTATGGCCTCTCTCCATAAGACATGACCTCCCACATCACCACTCCGTAGCTCCACACGTCGCTTGCGGATGAGAACTTGCGGTACGTGATTGCTTCAGGGGCAGTCCAGCGTATGGGGATCTTCCCACCCTGTGGGAAATGGAGGAAGACACTCTACGGTCATAACGTAATGGCTGAGCAGGACCGCGGGACACTGCTCCTTCCAATTTAAATGCATATTGAGCTAACCGTGTTGACCTAAATGTGGGACAGGAATGCTGATGATGTGCTCTGATGTGAGGGAGTGTTGCTAAAGGTCTAAATACTTAATTTTGAGGTAGTCTGAGTGAAATTCAACAAAACAAAACAAAACAAAAAGAATCCGAAATTCTTCGCTCACCCTCATTAGTATGCATGCTAAAAAAAATGAAAACAGTTTTAGGAAGACTAAATTAGAAAATGGTATTTTGAAGCCTTTAATGCAGATATGACTTCATTCCATACATTCCTTAATTATAATTTAGCTGAGTGGCTTAAGTTAATTAAGAGACAATTTTAATTGTATTTATGTCTGTGATGTGGTCATAATTGCTGAACTGAGAGGATGTTTTAAAAACTTCCATCATGAGTTTGACTTATAAAAAGCAAGATTTATAAAATGTTTAATATAGTGGGAGAGGTTTGTATGGGGTCAGCTACATTATATATAGCTTTTAATTGCTTTTACTAATCAGTTTTCTGTGTAGTTTACAGCAGAAAGAATGGGCATATTGCTCTCACTGCTTGTATTTAATATAAATGTATTTATATGATGTTGTAAATATTTCACAATAATATAGCCATTGCAGATTACACTGTGAATTATATATAGTATCATCTTGTCTTCATGCCATTTGGGGACCTTTACAGCAATATATTTAATTGGTATCCTTTCACAAAAAGTAACATAAAACAGTTAAAATAAAATGTAAAGACATATATACCCAAAGCCATGGTATATTGTTTTAAAATTTTCATTTAAATATTGAATCAAGGTACATACTTCTTACTTTCAATTGTAGGTTACCTTTCAGCATACGAGTTCATGCAGGTTAAAATGTGCTCTTTATATTTTGGGTACATACTCCATCAATGTCTGGTAAAGCTAGGTTAGTAGAGGACACAATATGTAACACAGGAGTACTGTGTGAATGTGTTGTAACGTAATGTAAAAGCTCACAGTGGTTGTGTAGGCTGCGTCAGGGTCTTCCTCCAGCACCCGCGACAGGCCAAAGTCAGAGACTTTGCACACCAGGTTACTGTTGACCAGGATGTTACGGGCAGCCAGGTCTCTGTGGATGTAGCCCAGGTCGGACAGGTACGTCATACCAGCTGCGATGCCACGCAGGATTCCCACCAGCTGGATAATGGTAAACTGCCCGTCGTTCCTCTGTGTGGAATGAGGAGAGCAGCATCAGTGATCCCGTTCTAAACCGTTTGTATTCGCTGCGCTTCGGGAAGTTAGTAGTGGGAAACAGAGGCTAGTGTTTGGCCAAAAACATGGTCTTATAAGATATGGCTCAATAGGATAAAACATCATACTTTACATTTTTTACAAAAAGTTTTTCATTATGTTGCTTTGGTTTGAGTTTTAAAATTTTCACATTTTTATTCTTTTTATTTTGTAATTTCATTTAAAGATGTACGCACACTATCAGGAATTATTCACACGTTAAATATCTATTCTTTCATTGACATGCAAGTGTGCAGGTAAGAGATACTCAGTAGAAGCCTAAATTTGTACATTTATTGCAAGGCCGATGCAAAAATTACGATAAAGAATTACTTCCTGTTAACAGTCCATTCTATGGCATTATATCAGTAGACACTTTAAAGACATCAGTATGAATTAACCTGTCATTTATTTCAATAGACTGTATCTATTTAACAACTGAGGGATAATCAACAAAACGACTATTAACTGTTTATATGCAATCACAGCTGCTGTCATGAGGAATGAATAAAACCATTATTAGGAACAAAGATTTAAAACTTACCACACTGTTACATGTAATCAGTATATCCTTTTTTGTAACAATTGCATCAAACAAATATATTTACAGGGATGGGGTCTGAACAGATCACTGAAATTATGCTGAGCAGTTTAACTGTATTAACATTAGCACTATTTAAATGTAAATATACACCTCAGATAATTAAGAGAAATAACTACAGTTTGCATTCTGATGTTTCTGAATGTCATGTATGACAACACAGACCCTGAGGAAAGAATCCAAGGAGCCGTTCTCCATGTATTCAGTGATGATCATCACTGGCTTACCTGCAGGGCAACAGACCAACTGTCAGTATCTATGCAAATTGTACAGTACTACTGAGCATGCTCAGTGTGCGTGTCTCATTAAGAACAGAAATTTCTTAGTGACACATTCAAATTAAGAACTGTCATTCTTATTTCACTAGAAAATAGAATGGAACCAGCAGGACATCCAAATTGTATGACACCATTTAAAAAAATATGTCAAACAAGAGACTATCACGCCAGAATATGTACATTCAGAACCCAGTCAAAATTTATCCTGCCCCAGTAGAATACTGTTTCAAATGGATGTCTATTAAAGAACACTTTTACTATAGCTGTCATCCCTAAAGACTGAAACAATGCATTAATGAATGTGTCAATCAAGATCTCTAATGAGCAGTGGGGTCGGGACCCCAGGCCTACAGTATTACTTCTGGTGACGACGCCCTCCAGACGAATGACGTTCGGGTGGTCGAACTGTGCCATAATGCTGGCCTCACTCAGGAAGTCCCGCCTCTGTTTTTCACTGTAGCCCACCTTAAGGGTCTTCAGGGCCACTGGGATGTCCCTTTTTCCAGGGAGTTTCAAACGCCCATAACACACCTCTCCAAATTCCCCTAGACAACACACACACACACAAATATATTTGCAAGCTCTCAGATTTATGCAATATTATCTTAAAGTTCTTGTGGCATTCAATTATTCCTTGCATCTTTTTTGTTTGTTTTCAGAGCTACTTTTTAAACACGTCTGGAGATCAGACTTGGTGATGTCTTAGGCACTTTCCTAACAGACATAATTCCACAAGCATGAGGTATAGCTCACAACATGCAGTTAACCCTAAAGCTGTGGTTCTGAAAATGTAATGCATATGTACCAGGCAGGTGGACTGTAGGCTGATAAAGTCATTTTTCTACAAGCAAGTCTATTCTGTTTAGCTCAAAGGAAAAAGCATTGTCCAACACTGTCAAACATCCAGAAAACATAAATATATGTAGAAGACCATCTATGTCCTTAGGATACATGTGTGTGGCTTTATGACTGTACAATATTGGAAGAGACGTGTTACTCAGGATCTGCCAGTAGCCAGCCTTATGGTAACAACCTTGTCAGTGAGTTGGAATACATTGGAATGAGTATGAGATTATGGAGAACAAGATAAACAGGTAAAATCGTCAGTTCCAGGCTTGGTGACCATATAAAATGTGTTTTAATGATTTCCAAAACTGAGCGGTGCATGAATCATCAGCAGATGAGAAGCTTTACACTTGTGTGTTTTAGAGCTACAGCAAACCCACCTGAGCCAATGATTTTCTCAATTTTTATCCTGGAGGCCTCAATTTCTCTGGCCAGTTCATGCACGGCTTGACACGGGTCTTCATATGTGTGCGGGTCAATGTAAAATTTAGGTTCGGGGAATGTAACTGGAAACAAAAAAAATCACATTTATTTGTACATCATGATTTTTTTTAACATTTTACATGTACTGGCATTTAATGATATTTGCTATCTAACATGTGAATCGAGAAAGAGTGACAACTCAATCAGCTGAGTAAATTCCATGTAACAGATAAACTGTAACAGAGTGTACAATTATAGAAAAAAATTAATTTATGTATAAATTCAAACCCATTTTAGTTTATCTTGCTTACACAGTGCAATTTTGACAAAATGGCTATATTCATACATCTATCTGTTTCTATCAATGGGAGCATTTAATTTTCTTGTGTAACTGTCAAAACCGTTAATCCGTACAATGATTAGTATGACAAAAATAAATGAAGTGAGGTGGACTAGCTACCAAAAAAAAAAAAAAAAAAAAAAAAAAAAAAAAAAACAAAAATAAAGATGTAAATTTTTAAAAATAAAAAAAGTTTTGGACCAATTATATAAAAAAAAAAATGAACAATTGTGTTTGTTGTGCAGTTGGATGTTGGAAATCTTTTTAGTTTAATGTTCCAGTAAATGGTGCACTTTTCCTCAGCTTCCCTAGACCTCCACATGTGCCAATTACGTACATCAACTGCTGAGTGTATGTATGTACAGGCATTGATGTACTGTAGAGGAGTAACAGGATGCCCTTTATATATACTGTATGAAAATAACTGAGATAAAAATAGAGTACAGCTTGCTTGCAGTTTAAGTGCTTTTTGACCTCTTGGCTTTACCGTAGTAGCTTGGCAACTTAATTGTTTTCAAATGCAGTATTGAGGTTTCAGCCAAACACCTAACTACCAAAGCTTGAACATTGCTTTGTGGACAAGCCATCCTAGGCCTTCTTTGTCTTTTGCGTCTAATTCTCTTTAAATTCTTTTTCTCTTTCCTTTAAATCCTATAAAGGAAAATAATCTGATGTTGTGAAGGAAATAGTATGACAAGAAACTGAGAAATGAGAGTGCTCTATTTTAGTTTTGTTTTAATGCCATGTTAACAAAATAATAAATATGTATCTATATTATTTACAAATAAATACATTAAAAATAAACAAATTTAAACAATATAACTTTTCGAATACAACAAAGGACTAATTTGTGTCTGTAACCATCTCGTAACTTGTAAATTATTTTTAAATGCACATTGCATACACTATTTTGAGATGTAAGAATGTGCAAAATTACTCTGTACTTTAGGTGAAATTAATGAAACAGAGTTTTTTTGCATTAAAATTATAAACTGAAAAGTTGTATTATTCATTTTTGATGTATTTTATGATATTAACAATATACGGTATATTAGGGTTTTGGTTTTTCAATTATGACAGTGCTGGAGGATTATCTGAAGTTATCTACAGAAGACACGAAAAGTAATTATATAACTGGCACAAGCAATAAACGCATGGTGGCACAATAAGAGTATGTGAGATGGAACTCTGTGTTTGAGTGCCAGACTACATGCACACAGAAGAGTAAAAGTTAAAATACACACTGTGCCCATTTTGGTAGTGCATCTTCTCCTCGTCCACGTCCTGGAATGCTTTGCTGTAACCACAGTGCCTGCACCACATGAACACACGGGACCAACTCTGTGAGCTACATACTACTGAAGAGCTCATCTCACTGTAACAGCTTACCATGTACAATTGCGCCTTTTACAGTAAAGCTTTTTCCAGTCCATATACAGCTGTTTTACATGTAGCCTGGATACATACAATACTTCTGGATTTTTAATTCCTTATTGCAAAAATTTTAGTTTAAAGAATTTGAAAGACCATACTTTGTGGTGCTGTTTTATGCAGGACCAATTTCAGGTGCTCTTACGTATCAGTAAATCGCCTTTTTAATTGTTAATTATTGTCTGCCTTCCCTGTCAATAGCACTGAGTGAAGCACAAATCAGCAGCACTATCTCTGGGACAGATTAAACACAATATGATGCAAAGTGCTCCTCTCGCCTTTTTCTGCAGATCAGCACAGACAAAAACGTGACGAGTCCCATGACCAGTGCGATGCAGATCCAGATTATTGTCATGGTGTCATATCGGAGAGGCACTGCAATAGACAGACAGACAGCTGGACAGCTCACCAATAAAACTGGAAAAAACAAACAAGCCTTGACAGTGGTTTTGCTAAATGCAATGCATAATTTCAAGGTATTTTGCTTTATGTGCTTTATGTACTAAAAATTAACGAAACCTTTTCTACTCAAAATATTTTATACAGTTTTAATGTATATGCTCAGCAGTGAACATATACATGCACAAAAAAAACTTTTGAACTCTTTTTTCAAATATACCATACAGTATTACACAATATGTATTAATATTATTTTGTTGTACGTTAGCAGTACGTTATTCATAGCAAAATAAATGAAATGATAATCATATGTTGACAATTTTTTAACTTTTTGTTATAATTCAGTCAAGTCCTCCTGTTTGTTGGTTTAAAAATTATGAAGGCAAATGCCTAAAAATAACTGTGTGTCAGCTGTAATATACTATCAACAGGACTGGGAATCTGAGTGTCCTTTTCATTTATGACAGTCATTTTTTACTGGCGCGAGGAGCATTCCTCGCTCTCCCCTCCAGGGAACAGAGAGACTAACAACGTTGTCAATCTGGCAACTCTCGAGAGGCCCCTCGTTGAAAGTTTGAAGTTACAGGGTTGCTTCTGTGCCAGCTCATGTTTAGCGATCATCATTGGGAATTTCCGGAGCTCTCTGGATGACACCAATTGCAGTTTGGACGCTCATGACCCCACTGACTGCTGTGGTGGACGTGACGGCTCATGCACTAAACACAGGTCCAGTATCAGAGGCAACACCTGCTGGCCCCTGCTGTAACTGGGATTTAATGTGTCATTAACCTAAATGATTACACACAGGTTTCATTAAAAAGACCTCAAGCCACAAACCGTAAATACATGGTGTGTGTCTAAATGCGATCAGTGGCGCTCACCTGCTTTTCTAGTCTGTATTTCCACTGTCTGGCTGAAGCGGCCACAGCCGGCCGAGGTCCGCGCTCGCACCTGAAACACATAACGAGTGCCTGGCTTGAGCCCGGACACTTTGGCGCTGGTGCCCTTGGATTTGAGAGTGGAGTACGTCTGCTGCTCTTTGTCCTGGTGGAAACATAAAGGAGAACACACGTGATCATTTGGGACCTTTGCCCACTCATTGTGATGCATAATGGTGTATTACAAGGTATTGAACAACTGAAAATAGTCAGTATCACATTCTGTTACATTTTTAACAGCTCATACCTAATCATTGCAGAGTTCAAACACTACATTTGGTCAGAAACTCATCTCAGATGCTGGGATAAACTACAGGCCTTGCAGCAGGCCTGACCAAACTAAAGGATGTGTTGGTTACTGCAGTGCCAAGTACCCTCTTGGCTAACACGATGACAGATACGTACGTATCAGTGGTGCTCTGTCTGCTAACCTGCCAGCTCAGCTGTGTAAACATGGCCTTGGTAAAGAGAGGGCACAGAGCCTTGGGCTGCCCCTGGGCTGCTGCAACCTGAGGGCCCCCTGCTCCACCCTTTCCCTGTCCCTGTTCCTGTTGACTGGAGAGGCCAGGGAAGATTAAGACATGAGCTCAGTGGGCTTGGAGGGCACTTTACTGACTGGGATCTGGAGTGCTTTCCACTTCTTTGATTCCACAAAAGGAGGGAAGAGACGTAATGCTGGGAAGAAAGAGTGCAGGGATACGCTTCCCCTCGAGCCCCACCTATACATGTCGGCTTGGTGCTAAACCAACCATGAGATCTCCCCTGGATGTTCCCGCGCTGTGTTTTAGGACAAGGGCAACGTGAATGACACTCACATTCCTCAACCACAGTGCCAATTGTGAAGCACAAAGCCGTTACTGGAATGCAGGGAGCTATGCTAACGAGTGCACGAGCATGATACGCAAGGGGTGTAAACACTGCTTGCGAGTCCAAGGAACGAGGGCTCACCTTCTCGTAATATTTGATGTCGTACTCCAGGATCACGCCGTTGGGCTGGTCGGGCTCATGCCACAATAAAGTGACACTGTTCTGACTTGTGTTTTCCTGTCGGATGGCGATCACCTGCGAGGGGGCTGTAGGGCAAGGAAAACACAGCCCTCGCTCACTTGTTCATTGTGCTGACAAGCAATAGAAATAAAAGTCCTAGGACAGTAATAAATATGCATGAGGACCCTGCATGTAACAATCCAACACTGCAGCCCTGAAACAGACCGACAATAATATTGTTCCAACTGACATATATGTGGGTACAGACATCCCTGAATCTATCCTCCTGGTTTAGTGGAAAGCAGCAATTTCCTTATTTAACATTCACCTTAAACACATGTTACACATTAATTACGTTTAGTAATTTAAAATCTATTAAATCCTTTACATTTTAAATTCACTAAACACATTTTAAAAATTGGTTTTATGTGTCATGTACTCTTAATTTATAATTAAACATCAGAAAAAGCTATTTCATAATCTCCAGTATCCATCCATCCATTTTTTATACCGCTTGTCCAATTCAGGGTCGCGGGAAGACTGGCGCTCATCCCAGGAGGCACAGGGCGCAAGGCAGAGGTCATTCAGGGCAGGGTGCCAACCCACCAAGGGGCACGCACGCGCGCACGCGCGCACACACACACACACACACACACACACACTATGGGCAATTTGGAGGCATTAATCAATGTCTTTGGACTGTGGAAGGAAACCTTAAGAAAACCCACCAAGCATAGTAATGCCAAGTATACTATGTTGTATTACAAATAACTTGCAACAAACTTTAAAAACGTATTAACATGCATCCGTAGTTATTGATATAACCTTACAGTAACTATTTTTTTTTTTTTTAATGGGAGTGTTTATGATAAAATTTGAAAAAATTTGAGACTCAATGTAATAAATTTAATAGAACATATATGACTAAAAGAAGCAAGAATATTAATTAATCTGAATACCATTCCCCCTTAGAGGGTTCAGGAGAAGTTTACTGAAACAAAGTTTTGAGGAGACATTTTATTTTAGCGGCACACAGACCTGACCTGTGAAACACTAGCAAGAATCTCAAACTTTGCAGCATAATTACATGTAAGTTATAAAGACGTTCTCTGGAACAGACAGAGACAGTAGGCAGTGTGGTTTCCTGTCCCGGTCAAAGTGAGCGCTGGCGAAGTGCGGAGGCGGTGGGGTTCTGCTCGTTAGGCTAACGGCACCGCGTCCCTACCTGCCTGGTTCGTGGTGACATTGACGGCCGCGAAGCGCTGAGGCTGTGGGCTGAGGTGCGATACGCCGTTCGCAACCTGGATGAGGAACGTATAGTTCATGTGCGCTGCAAGATTCGACGCCGTGACCCAGCGCTCCGTCAGTCCTGTTTGCTGGGGTGTGAAGCGCACAGGCGGTGTGCTGCCGCGGTCCGCCCTGCCCCCGCCACCACTGTCGCCACTCGCCACACCCACGCTGCAGTCCTCACACTGCGCCCAGTCTCCGGCGCATCTCAGACACAGCACGCTGTAGGCAAGGTCGCCGCGACCTCCGGGGTCCTGAGGCTCCTCCCACTCCAGGCTTACGGAAGTGCCGTTCACCACCGAGATTACGTTCAACGGAGCCGACGGAGGTCCTGTGGGCCAAGAACTTGTGTTTAGAACAAGGAGGTACCCTGGGGATCTTGTACGTAAGACAGAACCAAGATGAGTCCACCCAGCGATCCAATACCCAACCGGTTGTCCTTTACTGGGCTGTGAGATTAAAGAGTCACCTGACTTCAGTCAATGGATATAAACAGTTTGTGTCAACAAGACAACAGAAATATCATGTAGGAGACAGATTCACTAACAAATACATATTTTCTCTTGATGTTCTGTCAGGGAGCTATTGAACAGACATCCTTTTCTCATCGATTCAGAGTGAAATACCTGGAATCCACTGATCTGCATAACAGCGCGCGCCAACAATTGATCTGTTGTGGTTTTTAGTGGCCACATTTCGCTTGCTGACACTTGAGCCATTTCCGTAAGTGTTTTAACATTAAATACAATGGTCACAGTTTTATCAAGCGCAAAGTCCAAGAGAATGTTGGAGAAAAAACATTCTTTAACTATCTCTACTTGTACTTTTTCCTCATTGAAAAATGTGTTTGCAAGAAGTGCATTACAATAATTACTTTTGTAAAACAAGGTAAAACACAAATCCAATCATTTATTTCTGTGTTGGTGCAGGCTTATCCTTTGGGAGCTAGGGTTGTCAGTTCAAGTGCTTACATTTGCACTATATTGCAGTGCATTAATATTTATAAACCAATTAGTCCATTGCACACATATACATATTTTTTAAAGTCTTGCATTTAATGACCTTTTATTAAATATCAGACCATTTACATTTAAAATGTGTATATTCTTGTTTGCAAAATAGTGCATATGTATGATATTGTTTTGTGTTACCTAATCTAGGAGAAACAAACATAACCAATAAAACCAGTTCATTCCCTTCCCAGTTTAGCTTCTCCCCTACACAACAGCAGCTAACTTTACATGAGTTTACATGAGAATGAGCAGCCTTGGCCATGATGCCCTATTGAGGCTGGAACCACAGCAGCAGTCTGCCCTACATGCCCACAGGAAGTGACACTCACTTGTGCAGGGTGCAGACGGAGGGTCCATCTCTGAGCGGTAGTAGCTGGAGTCACAGGGGCAGGACAGGGCAGCTCTTGTTTCCGAGTGGCTGTGGAGGGGGCACTTGGCACACAGCTGGTCTCCTGCTGATGGCTTGTGGAAGCCCACTTCACAGGCTGATGGAAGGACATCAAAGTGCTAGTCAGCTGTAACGCTAATACCACGCAACAGAGCCTGCTGCCTTTCCAACTGCCTGAGCTCTGTGGATGACAGGCATTGCAATGTCTTTCCTACAGTTATTTTGCAATGATCATATTTTAATTTAATAAAACTTTAACATAACCATTAGTTGTCCTTTGTAAGTGTGTATGAGTGTGTGTGTGTGTGTGTGTGTGTGTGTGTTTGTGTGTGTTTCCGTGTCCCCTGTGGTGGATTGGTGCCCTGTCTATGGTGTGTCTTCCATCTATATCACCTGTGATCCTGCTGCAGATAAGCAGTTTGAGAATGATCAATTAAATTGTTGTATTTAATGCTAAAAAACCTGCTAAGCTTATTCCTATGGTTCCAATAGTTCAAGTAATAATGTGGGTATTTCATACTGATGAATATCACAACAGGCATCCAGTCAGTCAGTCAGTCAGTCAGTCATCTTCTATACCGCTTCATCCTGTTAAGGGTTGCAGGGAAGCCCGGAGCCCATCCCAGGCTACATAGGGCGCAGGGCAGAGCAGAATGGGCATTCATTCTATCCATATTATGCTGGCTAAATCAAATAGAGCCTACAGCACATTTCATATGTACAGCAGGGCACCTGGACAGGGTGCACACATACAACCAAATTCAGAGTGGCCAGTTCACCTGCTATGCATGTCTTTCAACTATGGGATGAAAACAGAATGGAAGAGACAGAGACAATGATAGGATGTAAGTTAAACCACAGTTCTCTTTTAACTTGAAAAGACAGTGAAATGACTTTTGGTTGTTATTTATCCCAGATTGTCTCTGATTTGATAAATTCTATGTTTACATTGTTTCTAAAACTCAGCAGTTGAAAAGCAGGTCAAGTATGTTCACCTTCTGCAGAACCTTGCCTTCCTCTCTGATGTTTTGCTGGGTATCCACTAACCACTGATCAATAATCTTAACGCAAGAACTAGTGTTTTAAAAATCACAAACATGACTGAAAAAATTAATGAATAATAAACCTTGTATATTTGTATAAGTTACACATCAATACCGTAGCATTTATTTGTGCTGTTGATTGCCAGTGTCTGTCAGATTGGCTGCTGCTCCCATTCTAGCAGGATTTGCATTATAATGAATTTCAATGAATATCTGCCGATGAAGTATTACTGTTGAAACAGATAAATACATACATCCCTAATAAAACTGATTTTGTAAAGGTCACAAAATGTGTCACTTTCTGCAGAAACACTGCACACTGAGCAATATGGACCTTTTCAAATGGTACAACAATAACTGACATGTAGTTTAACAGAATGTTTTGTGCTGTAGAAAATATGTCTCTTTTACTATTTTTTATTAATCTGATGTTACACAGTTGAATTACTTTAGTAATAATTTGCCAGACAAATAAGTTCCTCTGTTTTACAGTCAGCTGTTGGAAAGAGAGCTTCAGAATTCTGCAGAGCATCCAGGTCCAGTCAGCTAAAATCCTCTCAGGATGAAGAAACTGCTGCATAGCGTTGGTAAAATAACATAACGTTACAATAACATAACAATAGCGTTTTATTAAAATGTTTCGATGTTTAAACTTTCATTTTCTCCATAGAAGTTCTATATGAAAAACACCAAAGTGCAAAAATTATGCAATCAAAAAAAAAAAAGTTATGAAATAAAGCCATTCAATATATGCATTGAGAAGCTCTGCAGAGATCAATAATTCATTCCTGAGAACAGAGACGGCAGCAAGCTGAAGATGACATTGCCACAGGTTGTACACTTTATTGTCCTCATCATACTAAAGCAAACCCCTCAGGTGAGGGGAAAATTGGGTTTTATCATTGAGCCATCTGTACCAAAGCTCATCTATCGTCTGGCCAGAGCCACCCATGGATTGTAACGCACGGAGCTGGATGCACACGCACACACAGGGACATTCACGTGCGAGTGCAGACAGACACACTGCAGGACCTCCTCTTCTGGGACCAAACAACACCTGTTAATGAGTACTGAGAATTGTCCAAGTGATGAATGATTCTGTCTAAAAAAATCATAAGCGGAAATGGGGCACTCGATCACAAACGTTTTGGAAATGGTTGCCTGGTTTCCTTCACAGAGCTCCGTGCTGTAAAGTATGCATTTATTCACTTCATAATTCTGTGTGACTTAACAGAGAATCGAGACAAGTATTGTATCTGTGATTATATTATTACTTTATTTTTACTAAATACACTATGCCATAAATTATATTGGAAAACCAGTGATGAAACAGTCCAATACAAAACTATTATTTTACTATACAGCAAAACACAGTATTCATACCACATATGGTAATCCCATAGATCTTTAACGAATAAAATATGAACATTATAATGCTACTTCACATATACATGAAAAATTCAAAATATATATTTAAGAAGAACTGTTTCTTAAAAACATTCTTTCAATAACATGACTGCTGGCTTTACTGGAACTTTCTTCTGTGCTCCTGTACACTCTTCGCACTGGCCTTGCTTCGCTTGTAGATCCAAGCCAATGCATTGGACAACCATATACTGCTCGCTCAAAACTAACACCTTGAAAAGCAGAGTTCCCACAGCTTGACCAGTCACAGCTTTTGGTAGATCAGCAAGTACACAGCTCAACCAGTCAAAAATCATGGTACTGCAGGGTGCCCATACCTCGACCAGTCACATCTCTTGGCTGTCACAGGCAGAACAAAATCACCTTCATGAAGAAGTGCAGCTCCTGGGGAACTGCTTGTCACTGCCAACTGATTATGCATTGCTATTTACATATGAGAGGGAGCGTATAGCTGCTCCGAACATTCCTCCTCATATTTTGCCAACTTGATAAAGACTGCACCATCTTCCTGTACGTTTCTGTAACCGCAAAAGTGTCAGCCAGAAATGATTTAATAGTGACATGAAGAGAAGGAATTCCAACAGTACAGAAAAGTGGATGTTATCATTTTAGCGTAAGTCACCATAATATCAGTTGCATTTCAGCTCTGATATTTCTAAAAAGAGGGATTCTGTACTCACAAGGGATTTCAACACTTCAGTTTTCCTTCCAGAAGGGGTAGGGCCCTGGATTTTCTTCCTTGGTCATTTAATAACAGTTAATAAATATCTTCACATTAATTCAACATTTTAAGTTGATTTGGTGTTTCAAAGCAATAGACTTCATAGCAATAAAATAGCTGAAAAGCAACCCCACATTCTCTCTGCCCCTCAAAAAGGCAATAATAGCTTACTAAATTTTCAATTTTCAATTCAGTTCAATTTATTTCTATATAGTGCCTTTCACAACTATGTGCCTCAAAACGCTTTACACAATTAGTACTTACAATTAAATGAATAACAGCTGTAACATCTGGAAAATTCCAGATTTTAAATACAATGTGCAAATAATGGGCCTTGTTTGCATTTTTGGTTTACATTTAGGAATAGATAGTGTAGATGTCTCCAGTGTTGTTTTCAGACTGGACTGGCAAGGTACAGAATCATGACACTTTCCAGATACACGTCACTGTGAAATAGAGTTAAAAATGTACTAACAAGTACTTACAAATAGAAACATTTATAAGGTATGTGTGTATGGATTTTGTTTGAATATTTAATAAGTGTTAACAGGTGTAATGCTGTTTCCATTAATTTCTGGATAATTTATTACCAGATGAGTTCTAAAAAGATTTCACAGTTTTGCATAAAGTAGAAAATTTTAATAATAATAATAATAATAATAATAATAATAATAATAATAATAATAATGAAGTACTTTATTATTTAATTATAATCTACAGTTCTGTCACTTGGGATTCCCATATTTTATAGTTAGTTTCCCCCTCGCATCAAAACCATCTCCGTGTAGACATGATTGGCGGGAATGACATTATTAGCGTTGTGTGACATTTGCAGCTTGTCACTCACGTAGCTGGTGTTGAAATAGAGTGACGGCACGTGGAGAGCGATAGTGACCATCACTGACATCTACAGGCTGGAAAATCTCAGTTTCTACAAGACGTCTGAAAAGCGCGTGATACATCAAAATTCTCACGCAAGCTTCATTATCATGAAACGCTGTAACGAACGCACGAAAACAACGACCTAGATTTTTGCTTCAGAAACTTTCTTGAACTTTTTAATGTTTTTTAAGTTCTGCAAGGACACTCAAAAATGTACTAACCTTGATAAATTAAACAAGCATGTAATTAAAACTCAGGTCTGCAATGTGACAGCAACAAAATTCTATACTATTACACACTTGTGAATTTAGATCAAATTATTAGTTTTTAATTAATTGTTTTGTTTCAATAAAAATCTAAGAGCTTGCACTTCCACGCTTTCCACATGAACCTTCATGTCTGTCTGTTATTTCTGGGCTCAGTCCTAATAAGATATTCTCTCATTCTCCGGGGATTCTTTCTACCCCTTGGCTATCCACCAGATTTTCAGATATTGCCCCGGACCATTCGTATCCCTCAATATGGACTCACTTTTTAAACTCTGACAGACATATTCTAGTCTTAGTATAGCTTAATCTTGATAGCAGGAGAAGTACTAAACTAATGTACTAAACTAATGGATTTGTAAAGCTTGAGTAAGATGCTTGACATACAATCTCCTGCTTAGAACTTAAATCCGTACATAAAATACCTGCATTATATATAAAGTAAGTACCGTACAGGTCTGGTTTAAAAAATCCTGCACAGGAACTATATTGTCTTACTACGGTTCTGATAAAAATTGAATGTTTCTAAAAAGCTGTATTTCCAAATGGATATTCTCATAAAAACTAGCGATTTACGGGAATAATTTTGTAATTTACTCACACCATTCTTAAGAGGGGAAAGGAACGGCGCTGATTGCTTTAATGACATCTGCCGCCAATTCACTGAGCTCAGACAACTCATGATAGATCTCTGACATCTTTCCAGATGCTCCGGTTGCAACAGCTGGTGTGCATGGATACACATGTGACAATGACATTTTATTGCTCCTAAATATCTTAACTCTTTTTAGAGTGACACATCAATCATTGTGAATGTTTTGCTTGAGTGTACAAACAGAGTCCAGGTCAGAGACCCCATTACTACACATCTGATGTCGTTTTGTAAATGTTTTAAAAACACCAGAAGAACCACTGTGATAATTTTTATTTTCTCACTATCAGTGGCTATGTGCTGTGTATCATGTTTTCTTATTCCAGTGACACATATGATATACTGTATATTTAACCTGTACACATCATTAGCTAGGTATAAGAACAGGTGTACTGACCATGTGGATCCATGGTAATATAAAATGCAAAAGCACAGGCAGCAGTCATTACTGTCATATAAAGACCATTATATTGCCTATACAGTGTAAACCTTAATATTGTTTCTAGTCAAAAAATTAAGTTCAATCATCTCTGCTTCCTTATTGCTCCATTGTATCAATGCTTTTTTCCCCAGTCACTCATTGCTACAAGGCATTTTATCCCTTTATTTGTGTGACTAGTGTGAGAACTGCTTGACTTAATCATTTGCACTTTGATTATAGGACAGCCCTTACTGTCAGTTTGATTTTCTGATACTGTTTACCTCGTTTTTGACATGCACGTATATGTTTACTCATTGTAAGTCGCTTTGGACAAAAGCGTCTGCTAAACGAATAAATGTAAATGTAAATTCAAATTGCTTAATCTTTAACATGTAGTTATAAATGTGCTGTTTGCATTTTCTTGCTGAGCATACAAGCATATTTAATATGGTGACTGAAGTTAATGTTTCCTATGTCTTTCCTCTCTTCTTATTGGTTGATGAAATCGGTCCAAGACACAACATTGTCGGGGAAAACTGGAAACTAGCTAGGTGGTTTAATCAGAAGAGATCAATGTGCCTCATTCACAAACCATTAAGAACAAATGGCATACTTAACATAATATGAAAAATCATAAACAAAAATGGTGAGTGTTCAGAAAACAATTTTCTAAAAGGTAAAAAAAAAAACTGTAACTATGTTAATTTCCCCTGTAGAGTCCTCATATGGTGAAAAGTGGAAACAAAAGGAACTCACGCGTTGGAAGTGCCTGAAAATAAGTAGTGTCTGTGACACTCTGATGTGACACTCGGCTGTTTGTTAACTCCTGTGTAATTGGTTGTGACTCGCGGCTGCCTTATGAATAGTTCTACTGAGTTTCGTCTTTGATAACTCTTGACAGAGGAGCATCCACAGCTGTAGTTACCATGTTGATTCTTTACAGACTTCACCATCATCTCTCTTTGTGCTGGCCTTATATTTTTTCAAGCATGATTTTTATTTCAAAACAGTTTTTTCTTAGCAGCATGTGTCCAAAGTAGGGAGGCCATGTAGATAGGCTCGTAATTTTATGTTTCTGTGAATTCCAGGGAAAACGTCGATTTGATCTCTTTGAATAAAAACTGATTCATGTTTCAAGCAGCCTGCAATACACAAGTGTAAATATAGGATTTGTCACCAAAAACATAATTCAACATAATTTTGCATTCATGTGACGTTTTTGGAAACTACACAGCTTGAACACTCTGTACCTTGAGATCTTCCAAAGGTCTGTAACAGCTGGTCGCTCTGCCAAGAATGGCTCAAGATGCAGTTTCTGGACTGCTTATCATAATATTATTGATTGCTGAAGCAGGAGAAGTCCTTGTTCACAACAAACTTGAATGAGGCCAATATACTGTAGACTCAACAGCGGGATGTATACTGTCCCATGTGCACTGATTCCCAACCACTGTGCCGCGGCACATTAGTGTGACCCGAGAGACCATCCGGTGTACTGTGGGAAATTATCCAATCCAATTATCCAATAATCATTCTGTTTCATTATATATATTTTTTGTGACATTTTTGTTTGGTGGTGTGCCGTGGGATTTTTCTAATGTAAAATATGTGCCGTGGCTCAAGAAAGGTTGGGAAACACTGCCCTTATGGATTTATTGGAATCAACAAGAATATAAAGGACATATTGTCAAAATTAAACAGTAAACGAAAGGGCATTACTCATAATGCTACGTAGCATTATTTTATGCTCTGAACTTTGACACAAATAAAAATTCTGTAAATGAAATTTCAAGGAAAACCAATGAATCTAAGCAAGCATAAACAAACTCAAGTAACCCACCTACAAAATGACAGATGTATGGAATATTGCCCAATGCTTTTTCATTGCCTCATTTAATTTTACAGTTGTGGTAGGATGCCTGACATGCAGCCCTACAGTAGAACAGGGATGCTAGGTTAATAGGTGTTTAAAATTGTACAGTTAAAACACAAAATACACTGCTAAGAAAACCGGTCAAATTGACTAATGGCACTAAAGTCTTTACTTTCTTTTTACCCTACATAGCACATCCAAATAGCATGGCCAGTAAAGCTGCAGGCTGCACTATCACACTGCTATCACTCGCATAAACACTTTTGTCACGTTGACAACCAAGCAATGAACCTCTGAATATATAGACATTGTGCATTTTCAACTGCTCTACAGCAGGGATTCTCAAAGTTTCTGACAGAACTTTAAAGTGTTGCCAACGGATTGGACAGTGTGTGGTGGGGTGGTCATTGTGCTACATGCTTGCTATGCGACATTTCAATATAAAGAACATAAACAGCACAAAGTATTAAAAATTACACAAAATTACATTAATGCGTAAATGAAATATGAACTTGCCCTCAGTGTCGAAGTTTGCTATCTTCTCTCCACACACCACTCAGAGGGTCTGGGACATCAGTATCCCCAGCTGCGACGAACCGTATTTTAAGTAGCTGTCCACTTGTTTTTGAAGGAATGTTTTCTTCTTTTTAGTGTCACCTTTGTCCTCGTAATATGCTGGCTGTTTTTCAGCAGTGCCAGTAAAAAAAAAATAAATTGCTAATGTAGTTTGTTCCTTTCTATCATTTTTTCCTAAAACAGTCTAGCACAGATCTAATGGCACAACTTACCTTTATGTCTAGTAAGGGACTGTAACGTTTATTAGTGCTTATTATTTTTATTTCTTATTTGGTGTATTCCATTTATGCTTATGAAAAGTGTTTTTGAATATTTTTGAAATTATTTTAAATGTGATATGCAATAAAAATGGCAATTTATGAAAAAAAAGCACTTGCAGTTTATGCAGTCGGTGCCCGCAGGGCTTTCCCTGTCCATTCTTGGCCTGATATGTGTGAGTCCACAGCCTGGTACCGCTCTGCAGACCACTCTTTGGGAAACTAAGCTCTACAGGAGTGGAAGTAGCTATGATTGCCAGTGTGCTGCATATATACCGTTATCTGTGCTTAAGTCTTATTATTATTCAAACTTGCATTAAAATAAAGATGAACAACATATCCAAAAGCCTTGAAGACAAAGGCTTTAAATAATATTTTATGTATCTAGGTGAAAGTTAGCTGCTTTTCCACATTTTTTATTTTATTATATATAGTTCTAGGGGACACTTACTGCTCGCTAATTGTTGAAAGTTTCCAATACTATTATTGAGGTGTTCACATTGTTAAACAGTATGATCATTGAATCAGTTCCCACAGGCAGGTGTTTATAAGTTACAAAATTTAAAGTTTGTCTGCATGAGTCTGAAAAACATTGCAGTGAAAAAAAAACAGTGGGAAACAAACATTTTTATAGTGATGAAATAACCTCAAACTGAACTGACTAAAAATATCTCAATTTTTTTCTAATAATGAGTTTTAGGCTCCTAAGTCACAGTATTTTTCTAGCCAGGCTTATAGCAAAATTCTTAAACAAAGATTTGAAAATCTCCTTTGAAAACAATATCACATACATATATCTGGCATATACACTTACATTTGTTACTTAAGGTTTAATAAAAGCTGGAAATTTGTAAACCTTGAGGGCCAATTCAATTTCTCCACTTATATTTGTTTGATAGATTTATAGTTTTAAATAGACAAACTAAACTGGAAACTGGCCTTTTATCATTTAGCCAGAAATCTGAAACAATAAAGATATCATAACAGTTCATAAGGGAGAAGGTGCGGGCCAACAAAGGGAAATTTAACGACTTTTATTTAACCTCCACCCATTACTGCCAAGAAAAAGAAACTGTCATTTTTTTTGATTGAATTTGTTGCCTTAAGGGAGCCAAGAATAACGCAGTGTCAAAAAAAAAAAAAAAAAAACTTTCTGAAAATGACAAAAGGGCTGGTCAGGCCTGCTCCTTTAATGTGAATTTGCTGCTCACTTGCCGCTAAACTAATAAAGAAGTTTAATCTACCTGGATGCTTCCTTGGGGGCCCCTTTCTAATTAGGCTATTAAACATCTCTGACGATCACTAATAGGCAAAGGGGAAGTGTGGCTTCTGCCTAATTAGCCCTCAAAAGTGCCGGGTTGTTAAGAGGAAAAGTGACATAAGCATTTAAATTAAAGGGCACTGTGGGTATTTTCTCCAGAACACACAAACACAGCTCCTCCCTTCACTCTACCTAACGAACACACAAACACAGCTCCTCCCTTCACTCTACCTAACGAACACACAAACACAGCTCCTCCCTTCACTCTACCTAACGAACACACAAACACAGCTCCTCCCTTCACTCTACCGAACGAACACACAAACACAGCTCCTCCCTTCACTCTACCTAACGAACATAACCTGTGTTTATACATGTGTCTTCTCCTCAGATAAAGTATTTCAAACTGTTTATTTATTTATTATTTATTTATTATTATTGTTATTATTATTTACTTCACTTACCCTTATTTCGTGCTTTTCAATAATTAGTTATTGTTTACACACTAATGGATATCTGTTTTAATAACAGTACTTTAAAAAAATGCATACTTATAACATCAAGTGCAAATTGCCACACCACAATGTGATTCACCACAGTTTCAAACCACTTTATAACTTTTTTTTCTGGTATGCAGGCATCAGTTATATAATTTCAGTTCTTTGCAAAAACATAAAGCCAATCTGCACTTTTGACAATATCAGTAGATGGGTTTATTTGTTGTTGTTTTTTAATCAAGGGGGCAGATTATTTTAATCAAGGAGGCATATTATTTAATCAAGGGGGCAGATTATTTTATGTACTTTTCTTGAATTAAAAAAATACAAACTAATACAAATTGAAGGGATATTTCAGTTTGTCCCAAATAGCACTGCTGCTTATTGGCAATGATGTGTATGCTGCAGGACTGTGTGAGCAAACTCTTATATGCTGTGGATGCCTTGTTTTTTATTAGGTTGCTTGCAAAATATTTAGTCATTTATTTCAATATGTTTTCATATACTGTACTATACTCTATACTGTGTATTACATTATTGTAGCATGCCTTCTAATGGTGATATCTCATCAGTTACAGTTGCCCAGGTAAGAAGGCTACTACATTAGAAGTTCCAAAAGGAGTTCCCTTGTTAGGGCTGAAGGAACTCTTATTACACATAACACAGGATGCCAGTCCATTGCAGGGCACTCAGACATACATTAGGCAGCAATTACTGCTACTAATTTAACAGATTTAATGACTGAAGAGGATGCTGGAGCACTAAGGAAATTCACGGGGAGGAAGATGTAGTTTCCATGACCACAATACTGGATCTGAGCTCTGAACTTCAATGTGTGAAATGATAACAGTACCTGCTATTACATCATAACACCTTAAAGACATAAAGTAAAGCATTGTTAATTTAAGTAACAATTAATATATGTTGCTTAATCCCAATCTTTAATTATAATGATCACAAAAATCTTTCATCAAGAGTAGTGATTTAAGGATTCTTCATCATGAAAAACAGCTTCCTTTATCAGAAGAACCCTGTCCAAGGAGATACGGAGGCAAAATTCAAGCAAATAACTATCACTGTGAGATTCAGAATCCCAGACAATGGGAAGGAATTTAGGAAAATGACAGTCAAGTATTTTTACAGTATAATTTGGGGAAGGGGGGTCACTGAGTTAGCAGGTTTAAAAATGTACATGTTAGTTTCCACTCACTCCTAACAGTTCCCCTATTTACTTATTTACTTGATCCTCTGTTTATCAAAATTATTTGTAAATAAAAACAATAATAGTCATGGCACAGATTGTCAAGTGAGACTACAAAGAATGAATATTATCTTTCTCATTTTCATCTTTGAGTCAATAACAGACTTTCATAGTTACAATTTTACATTGATTTTCATACACCCAGACCAATCACTTGTCTCTCAAACCTACTGACTGTTTCAGCTGGAATCAAAATGATAACATGTTGCTATGGAAACATTTAGAGTGAATTTGCTTAAGGTAATCAGTGCTCGTAATGACTGTCTTTGTATCAAGATCTTGTGCCACAGCTGCAATGTTAACCATTGATCCAAATGTAATGTCTGATTCTCAAAGCAGCACAGAAGATAAACATTCTCCCTCTGCAAGATAAGAAATTGTGTGAAACACAAAGGCTACATAATGAAATATCTCAACAAAAGCCACAAGGTCACCTGGCCCCAAATTAACAATGAAGAAGTATGAACGGAAGAATATGGGTTAACTCAGAAGAGTGGCATAATTGGAAAGTATGGGCTCCAGCTCGCTGTTATCAACTGCAAAAGAGTGATTCCTATTGACAGCAGGGCTGCCATATAGGAACATAACACTGCTACGGGCACAGCTGAGAACTGCAGCTATAAGGGGTGATCTTCTCCAGTTTCACATTATAATGACATTTATGAGTCAGTGGACTTTGACATTCATCATGCATAGCCAAGATATTGAGGACATTCATACTCAATGGATTGAAGAAGAGACAAAAAAGCTCATTTCTCCCAGTTGGCTTCTAATGATAGTATATGATTCAGTGATGCTAAACCGTACAACTGATTTAGTGATGTTTTTTTCATATAAATTTTATTGTAAATGTGAGTTTGAATGTGTCATAAAAATTTTCATGTTCAGGACTTGTCCAAAATTTTAATATGAAAACAGTATAATTTTGAAGTCTGATAAAGCTACATCCACACTATTATCTGTCTACATATGCATTATGCAATGAAGAAAAAGCCTTTGTACTGCATCTCATCTGTGAGATGTTCTATATTTATGCATATACAACATCATCTCATACATCTCCTTGGTAACAGGTCTCATAAAATCAATGCTGCTGATAGATTGAAGACCCTGATTTTACAGCAATAGTTTTTTAATAATTGTTGTCCTAATTGTTTTAAATTATTATTACAAACATTATTTGTATTTGGATGTTACTTCATAAATAAGCATACCACTTAAAGTGTCTTGATTAATGCATCGATTGCATATTAGCAATAAATTTTATCATATAATTAAAAACATTTGTCACACTTTACTGCCTCAAAACAGTTACAGTAACATTAAGCTGTAAAGTCTATCGCAAAGTCTTTCACAGGAGAACCGAAGTTCAGACCCAAAATGCAATATATATAGTTCTGACAGACAGTTCAACTTTGCTGCAAATAATTTGTAAGCCAATACAAACAATAAGTATATAAACTAGAACCTCAGACCTGAGAAAAAAACAATTAAACAGACTTGAACAGGTTGTATAAATCATCTTAACCTACAGGCAGAATCGTAGCAGAGAAGAGAAGGGTAGGTAAGACCATAAAGTGTTAGTCCTGTGGTCTTGGGATGAAGGCAAGCAGCATCACACTATAATGACATCAAATAGCGTGAAAGAAGCAAAGGATAATTAAAGGGTTTTGTGAAACATTAGGAACTAAATAAAAGATGCTTTATTGAATTGCACAACTAGAGCTCCAAATTTCCAAAAATTTTTTTTATAATAATAATAAGATTTGTTATGGGTACAGTATGCCCTTGTTTTCACTATGGGGGTAATTTGAGCCTAGCAGCATGTCCCACAGTGGGAACCTACCCTTACATTTCAAATGACATGATCCACAGGCCACCAAATTCTTTGCTTTCTCTCATCTGCTGAACAAATGCAAATTAATAACGTAAAAGTGTAACGGATATAGACATTTTCTTGTGCAAATATTCTATAATTATTAATCAAATAAACACATTTGAATAATTTACACTAAATGTCTTTAATAATTAAATAGATTTTTTTTATCATATATACATAACTATTACATTTCCTTATTTACTACAATGGTAAACTAGTGAGGTCATTGTATTATGATTAAGAATAAAATAAAAAAAACATTTGACAGTAACTTGACGTGGAATGACCAAGGGGTTTCCAGGCCCAGCACTAATTAATGAATCTCTCCCCCACTACCTTTTAGAAAAGCGCATATGGCACCCGTAAGAGACTTTGTACAGGTCTGACTCAATCCCATTGGAATGAGATGGCATTCATTCCTGTACTGTATTCTCATTCTCCCCAGCTCTGCTGCTAGAAACCAGATTAAAAAGCCTTTGTCACTATAGCAAAGTTGCATGGGACATCTTTAATAATGTGAAATGAAGTCTGTCTTTTTTTAATCCCACTGTAATATGTTCACCAAATTAAAAGAAAAAAAAACTATATAGCCACCCACTCTTTGCATTCTTGGATGAAAATTTGGCTGTTATTATCTCTGATATGATTATTATTGTTTTTATTTGCAATTCAATTAGGCAAACAGAAGATGGAGAGAATGATTATTTGTGCTTACTTCAGTCAGTAGGGAAATTACTTGAAGCTGGTGCAAGCTTTCAAATATGATTCTGATTGTGAATGCTGGGTGCATAGACAAACTACACAATGGTTAGTAAAGTTTGAGTTGTAGTTTTTAACCATTTCAAAGTATTAGTTATAGTATATTCTCATATGTACATGTACAAAGCTCTATACATAAACATTAACATGAGCTATAATTTATCTTAGATACAGCTATGGACTAAATTAATATGCTTTAAACTAAATTAAAATGAAGATGATATTAAATTTCTAACATAATACTTTTTTACTTAATATGTGTTAGTACAGGAATATCTAGAATACAAGGTATTGAAAAATCAAAGTTATAATTAGGAAGAGAAACCTGGTAAATTTCAGTGAAATGGTCACATCTATGGCATTGCGAAATGCAAAGTGACACATGAGTGAAGCAGTGTTCTGTATGTGTGGTTCTCACACTGACACATGAGTGAAGCAGTGTTCTGGATGTGTGGTTCTCACACTGACACATGAGTGAAGCAGTGTTCTGTATGTGTGGTTCTCACAGTGACAC
>JABJVR010043232.1:0-12701 GCA_025773905.1 Chitala chitala
GCGCCCTATGTGCTCTGGGATGGGCTCCAGGTTTCCCCACGACCCTCACCAGGAATAAGCGGTTAAGATAATGGATGAATGTTACTACTGTTGCCATTGTACGATTTGTGTGAAAACAATTATGCGTTTGTGGTAGTGAAAGCATTTAAAGCAGTGCTGCTTAAGCAGTTATTTCCAAATAAATACTACCATCACAGACCCAGAAGTTTAAACATTCTTCAACAGTATAAAAGCCAAACATGGTGGAAGCGCCACATCCAATTTCTAGCATGAAATGCCAGTAAGTCTCATTATACTCTATAAGTACATCCAGCCACAACACAGTGGCAAGACCCAGCCTGTCTCAAATCACACAGCTTCCTCCAAAAGTGGATTCACTCTTAGTATAATGGTACTGCATTACATATACGTCCTTCACTTTGCGTTCAGCTGTTTCTGTTGAATTATAGTCCATGATTAGCAATGTCTGCATGAATATGTACAGTAAGATAGCAGAGTAGTCGGCCTTACAGGGCTGTCATACTAATATCTCTGACATTATAGGTGCCACACGCAGGTTTTTATGAGTTAAGGATAAAAGAAAGATAATGAAAAAAACCTCAACTGAAACCTCAACCTGAAACTGAAATGCGAAACTGAAAAGAACACAACGAATCAATTGCACAAACACCCGACACCCCGGTCTTTGAACTAGGAGTTTGCCAACACAGTAAGTAAAATACAAAAAAATAAAGAAGAATGGGTTTACCAGAGTGCATATGGTAAATGTGTGCCACAAGTGTCTCATTCTCAGATACACAGAAGGACGACTAAGCTGTGTGGAATTTGTTAGGGCACTTGCAGGTGGAGATTTAGACTGGCAGCAATTTATGAGATCTGGCTGATAAACACAAAAATGTGAACAAGTATGGAGTTCTTGTGTCGCCAGCGGTGATTTAGCTCATTTTAGACTTTTTATCTTACATCAGACGCAGTTCTTCCTCTTTCGGTAAACAGTTTTGGAATCATGCAAATCACTCCATTCAGGTGTGTCAAATCATCACCAGAGCATTGTACCGTTCCAAATGTAGCATTCTCTCTTTCTCTCTCTCTTCAGAAAATGTTGTTAGTTTCCAAGACAGCCATTAGCACAATAAAAAGCCAGTGTGCTAATAATTATGACACTACTGGGGAGACATTATACCTTCAACATGTTTACAAAAATACCACATTTGGGTTTAGTTTTGTCAGGCTCAGTTGATGAAAACCAGCTGTTCCTAAACTGCATTTTATAGTTGAGAAAATTTAATTAAGTTGAATGTGTTAATTGTGGTGGACTAGTAACACGTTCATGATGTTTAGTTTCTAAAACTGTGTTCCATTTGCAGTTAAGACTTGGTTGTGCTACCAGATGTGTTGTGAGACTTCAGCCTTGCCCGTGTGGAACTGACAGTGCCTCCTCATCTCACACGTGCAGAAGGTTGCAGTGCCAGGGCTTCGGGTCAATAAAGAGCTTCACTGGCAGGCTGCCTTTCTTAATCAGCCTTTTACATAATTGAGTAAACTGCCTAGGAGATTGACTCTGCAAAGATTAGCTTTCAGAAACTTGATGTGCTGTATACTTTCTAGAAATGCCAGGTGCATTTGGTAAATTATATTCAAAGATGGGAAGTGCAGCTTAATGCCTCTGTAAAAGATGAAGGCATGGGTTACCTCTGTAAAGGATGAAGGTATGGGTTACCTCTGTAAAGGATGAAGGTATGGGTTACCCCTGTAAAGGATGAAGGTATGGGTTACCCCTGTAAATCAGCTCTTCCATTCACTCAAAGCTGTGTATTCTCAATAGACCTTAGTGAGCCACAGTCTGGGCAATTCGCACAAGCTCATTGGATGAGCTTGATTTGTGTTTTGTATCTTGTTATGTGTGTATTAACTTCTTAGCACTGACTAATATACAGTCCGCTATATCCTGGTGCAAGTTCAGTCGCAGAGCAGGAATGTGAAAGTAGTAATAGAAACACATTTTGTTTGAAATTTCCCATGCAACTCAAGAAGTTTGAAAAATAAACAAGTTAAACACGAGAACTTTTTTTTTCTTTTTATATACCACCAAGGAGTGTTAGAGCTAGCATCATTTTACCACTAAAACATTCTGATTCCTGTCATGCTGTTTGTTACTGTTAAGGTAGATGTTCCTCACATGGTTAAGACCAACTGAAGGAAATGGTTTTTTTTCCTCAAACCAAAAAAGCTGTTTACTTTCTGTTTAAATAAAAAGAAAGTCACCTTTACAGAAAGTCTTTACTGTGACATGCTGGATTTTCTGTTTGTGGACTGCATTTGCCAATTGAGATTCTTACAGTTTAAAACCTCTGCTTATAATATGCTAATGGAAAACTATAACCATATTAACCACTTTCAAAGGGCAACTGGGCAGCTGAAGATAAGACTGCATTGTTACCAAATTTATTTTTCATAAAGGCCTAATTCAGACTCTAAGATCTGAATAGTGTGTTAAGCATTGTAGTTCTCATAGATGTTCAGGAATCTAATAAATTACGCAAAAATTTGTGGCATGCCAAAATGAAAAGTCCCATTGTGTGTTGACTTTGACCTCAAGAACTGTATGAAGATGACCTGTGGTGTGAACAGCACGAAACATACAACAGAGCTTATTATGTAGATTTGTATTAACTATGCAGTTTCTCTGTTTCAAACATTTATGTATTTAACATATAATCTCTGTAGTAGTTCATTAGTCATTAGATATTTGGAATGCCAATATACTGTATATCAGCATCACCCATCTATATATGTACATATTATATATATACATGTATATATAGTCATCAGAAAGTGAGAAAGAGAGGGAAATCAGTTGTAAAAGAAAATAATATGGCTGATGCAATCATATGGGTCTTTTATAGGTTTCCTGCAATGTTTCTGGTCCTTTAATGTGGACGAGAAGAATGGCATGACCTTCAGCGGCTCTGTGGACGACATGTTTGGCTACACTGTCCAGCAGTTCGAGAACAGCGAAGGGAAATGGTAAATAAACCACTCGGTTCCTCTCAGAAATCAAGCTGTCCTCTCCTTAATGCTGACATGTCACAGATGAGTGGGAAGATCTGTTGGTTTTAATCCTGGCCTTTCCTTTCTATTATTGTTCTTTCTCAGTAGGAACCTTTCAAATCGTCCATATAGCCAGTGTATATTATTGTTTCAGTTACACAGCAGACATTTTTCACCAAAAGAAACCTGCATACCTTATAGTGTCCTACTTTTGGCATTTATACAGCTGTTTATAATTACTTTTTTGCCCAAAAGCTACTCAAGTAATAACAGGCCCTGACAGAAGTTCATTTCTCTTGGTCTCTTGGTCAGTCCTGTCCCTTGTGCATCATCATTCATGGCTATGTAAAGGTTCCATGCATATTTGCAATTCTAGCATGTGGGTGCCATCGAATTACCCCAAACGAGTCAAGCAATACAACTGTTACATATTTAATTTTTTTATACTTTTCTGAACGTGCTTGTATAAGGTCCTGAATTATTTCTCAACGACGGCGAGCCTGGTTGCACAGGCGTGACATCGGCCTGAGATGCTAAAAGCTGTCTTCCTTGGGAGAAAAAGATGTGGGTTGGACGCCTTCCAAGGCAGAACTGTCAGCCACAGCACATTAAAGCTCAGAAACCATCCATGCCAACGTGCAGCTTAACAAAAACAATGCGTGTTCGTTTAAGAGTTCACCCTTGTAAGTGTAAGAAAGCACTATGGCATATGTGCTTATGTGAAGATGACCTAGTGAACAGGACTGTTACTTAGAACAAACACGCTGATTTATACCTGTGGATTTGCCTTGCTGTTTTTTCAAAGGTGTGCTGTTAATCAGCATGCTTTGATGCATCAGAATAGAGAATTATTACGTGTTAATTATACACTCTTATGAATATCTCCCACAATTGATGTGGCCTGACGCATCTGCATGTAATTAGTCATGCACATTTATGTTTATATGGGATATATGATTTTAATTTTGCGACTTGTGACATAAGGACCAGATACCTTGTAAGGAACAATGAAATTATTCCCAAAACCAGTAAGGTTACCAAACAGGTCCAGCTGATAGGCCTGTTTGGCTGTTCTCTGTAGTTCTGTCTTTTAAACGGCCATCAGGGATCATTTCAAAAGAGGAATGTTAATCGGTGACACTGTTTACATGTTGGCAGACAAGTAGCGGCACTTGTTGCAACATAATTATGTTAGATTGCAGTTTGAGGGAGTTTTACACCACTTGGACCAGGGATTATGCCAGGGAGATGTCAGATCAGTACATAAAACCATTTTTGAGTCCCCAGCAGCGATTTTAAGGAGCTCTCGTAAGTTTAGTGTGATACCTTCAGAACAAAACCAGTTGCCTAATCTTTGTGTATATAGTCAGATATCTCCCTGCAGTGGTCTGAGATAATAAAATGTTTGTAACATTCCAGTGTGTGTTTTCTCTAAGGATTCTGATTGGATCCCCGCTCGTCGGGCAGCCAGCGAACAGGACCGGAGACGTCTACAGATGTGGCCCTGTGGGCAAAAGCAGCTCTCGGTGTACAAAGCTGGAGCTGTCTGGTAAGTAGACAAAGGCTCGCGCGAGACCCGGTCGCGGCGCTGGAAGCCTGCTCGCGCTCACACGGCCAGAGGCAATGTCACGGCCTGCCTGGAGACGGGGCCAGCGCAGGAAGCAGGGCGCATCAGTAGCGGAAGAATGGTCATAAACAGGATTTCCATCTCAGAAATGAAGTCGTATTTAACCAGATAACCAAAATTGCTTACGTCCTGCTAAATATGGCAGATATGCCCTGCACGTGCGAGGTATGCACCAAGCTTAAAAACCGTGATGCTAATTAGGTGTGAGACTCACACTTTTGAGGGCTTTCCCACTCTTTCACATGCTAAATAAATTTCATGCCGGTTAATGGTTAGTAGTCGGTCTCACTCACTGCAGGCAGCTGCACGACACAGTAGAATCACTACCAGTGTGAGAGTCAATCTGGGCACATTTCTGAGTTGGGTCCTGAAAAGTAACACTTACTTTTACTTAACTGGTGTTTTTTTAAATCAATTTATATCTTTTTCTTTTTCCCTGCATGGGCATTGGTTAAGTAAATAATAATACTGAACTTGAATATAGATCTTTCTTTGCCATCCTATATTAACCAGCTACAAGAATACATGACTGTCTTTGGGCAAAAGCCTTTCCTTCACTTAGACAACGTTTCTGAACAGTGCATGATGTAGTTATGTTCTTGTTAAGATGAAGCTCAATGTCCTAATAATGTGGCCATTGTACTACCTACAAGTCATTATATATGAGATTATTTGCGCCTTAATCATTATTGGAAGGTCTCTGCAGTTTGTTTAGCAGGACCATTTCAAATTTTGTCTCTGTTCCTTAAAAAAAGTGTTTCTGGGTTTGCAAAATCAAATAAAATCCAAAAATCAAATAAAATCAAAATCAAATAAAAATCCAATCTTAAAATCCAGGCATACAATGTAATTTGGTGATGCAAGAATCTCTTCTTTTTTTTCCATTAGATATTTTTGCCTGTTTATTTTCTTTATTTGTACTTCCGTAGAAAACACGACCATTCCTAATGTCAACGAAGCCAAGGAAAACATGACCATGGGGACTACTCTGGTGGCAAACCCAAACGGAGGATTCCTGGTACTCAAAGTTTCATGAATGTGCATGTAATAAACTATGATAGATCTCATGTTCCACGCTGCTTTTGTTCATCTAAAACACGTATGGAAGGCCTGAATAACAGGGCTGAGTCACTTGCAGGAGATGTGTAATTAGCCTCCTGGTTTCAGTTTTAAAATTAAAACTTCATAGCACCACTTCATGTAATTCCTCAGCATTTACGAAGATTTAGGACATTACATAATCCAAGCCGTCTCTTTCTCCTAACCTACAATATGCGCTGGAACGCTCCCAGGCAGCTTTCGCGTGACGGGCTCTTGACTTTCCGCCGGCAGGCTTGCGGTCCCCTCTACGCTCGCATGTGTGGGAAGCAGCAATACACCACCGGCATATGCTCCAATGTCAGCGACTCATTCCAGGTCCTCAACTCCATCTCACCGGCGATGCAAGGTAGGCGGGCAGAAGCAGGTCTCGGAGGAGAAGTGAAGCTCCGCCTCTGTGCTCCGGCGCGGCGACCGGGGGCACCGCGGCAGAGTGTACACAAGGCGCATACCAGAAGCACTCAGGGCGCTGGGCCTCACTGCCAGCATTTCCACTTTAGGAAAGAGTTGTCATGTGAGGCCGTTTGGGCGAGGTACAGGCTGTGGCTAAAGGTAAACGTTCACTGTTTACGTGAGCTCAAGCTGTGAAGGAGCTCTGAGTAAGGAGCTGCCTTGAAAGGATGTTGAGTAATATTTTCCGTTTCTATAAATAGATTTAGTTTGATCGCCAGTCAGATGTCCGCTTCTCTAAAACATAACAGATTTTTGTCATTACTTCAATAAAATACAATGTTTTGGCTTGTTGCTCAACATGTTTATAATTGTAAGTTACACACTTTATGTTTATAATTGTAAGTTACACACTTTATGTTTACAATTAAAACATGCTTATTTGTATTTTTTAGGCAAAAATATGAACTATGTCTCCCATAGAATATAAACAATGACTATAAATTTTTGCGCTCCTTGCTGTGTACGTCAGCATTGAAATGCTTGTAGTCTGTATGATCATTTTTAGATACTAAGTTGTATAAATTCTTAATGTTTTTGTGTTCCAGATTGTGAAAAAGTACTGGACATTGTGATGGTGTTGGACGGTTCGAACAGTATTTATCCTTGGTCCAGCATAACGGAGTTTTTGGAGAAGTTTTTGCAGAACATTGATGTTGGTCCCACAGCTTCACAGGTAATTACCACAGTTTTTGTGACTTTGAAGCACTGCGTAGATTTTCACTTTTTTTCCATGTGAAACTGATCAAAATGCAATATTAACTGTAGTAATGAAATCAAAATATATCTGTTTATATATAGTGTTCAAGTACAAAGAAATAGCCAAGTCTACCCAATGGTTTATTAAAAGAGGGGAAATTACAGGCCTCATCACTGGAAAATTCAGTCACATTTAATGCAGTGCTATTTATATATTGTGTGTTCTGTGGTTTGTGAATTCTTAATGTATTTTTAAAGAAAATGACATCAACATGAAGTCGTGGTGGTTGCCATAGCAGTGTTTCATCTGAGAACAAAAACTCTGAAGGTTTTCCGATGCAAAAACTAAAGTCTTTAAAAATTTAAATTCATTTCAGTTCATCTTAGATCATTTACATTATGAACGTGATGCAAATTTCAGGTCGGAATTGTGTCTTACGGTGACGATGTCGGTCACATCTTCAATCTCAGCCAGTTCAGCAACACAGAGGACCTGGTGAAAAATGCCAAAATGATCCCCCAAAGAACAGGAAGAAAGACAAATACTTTCCAGGGAATTGAGACAGCAAGGTACTGCTTCTGTTAAAAGCTAATTTGCTTTAGACTGTAGGAACACATGATGTAAAGTCATTTCACATTAATTCTTTAGCTCTTCCATCATTTTGGTGTATACATTTTTAAATATTAAATACTTGGCTAAACCACAAAAACAAATGTAATATTTCTGTAATTACCATTATGAAATAACAACATAGATGGTAAAACAGTTCCTTCCCAAAATGTTTTTACGTTTAAATATGGTGTTTAGCACAAATTTGACAGACATTATTCTGAGTGTTTGTATTGAATTTCTTTTTTTAACTTCATAATCATAGTACAGTAACCCCTTGTATTCCAAAAGTAAATTCATAATTTTTAAATTGCCCACCATCCTGAGCAGTGTGATAAAATCTCAGGCCATTTTCCTCCATCCAAACAGTCATTAGCCATCTCCATTGGAACCCAAGCACGCACATCTATTAGTCCTTGTGTTCAAATAACTTCTGTTTTACTTAATAATGGCCCAAACATGCAAGAGTAGTGATGCTGGCAATTCGCGCACCTCCAGGCATGGGGTTTAAATCCCACCTTGGGTCTGTGTGCGTGGAGTTTGCATGTTCTCCCTGTGCTTGGGGGGGTTTTCTCCGGGTTCTCCGGTTTCCTCCCGCAGTCCAAAGACATGCAGGTTGTTGCCCGTAGTGAGTGCTTGTGTGTTTGTGTGCCCTGTGGTGGGTTGACGCCCTGCCCTGGGTGTCCCCTGCCCCGCACCTTGTGCCTCCTGGGATGGGCTCCAGGCTTCCAGCAACCCTGAATTGGACCAGCGTTATAGAGAATGGATAGATGTTCTATTTTATTATTCTCTTATTGTGATTAATTTATAAATTAAACTTTATAATAGGTATGTATATGGAAAAACATGGTATATATAGGATATGGAATTATCCACAGATATCAGTTATGGGTCGGGGTGGGGGGGGGCATGGACTCTATCCCCCGTGAATACTGTGAGACTATGTACAGCATACAAAAGAATTGCAGACCCCAGAAATGATTATCCCATTATTTTAAGGAAAAAAGTATTGCCTCGAAATTAAAAAAAGTATGTGATTTATGCTGTCCTGTGTTATTTTCTGCATTATTTACAAATATCATTGCATTAAAGCATGTTAATAGACAGTGACTGTCAGTCGAATGTGATACCCTGCAGGAAGGAGGCCTTCACAAAGGAAAGAGGGGCCCGACCAGGGGCAAAGAAGGTCATGGTCATCGTCACAGACGGGGAGTCCCACGACAACTACAAACTCAAGCAGGTTATGGATGACTGTGAGAAAGACGGCATAGAGAGGTTTTCAATTGCTGTACGTCACACAAGTAACTGACGCAAAGCAAAGTGTATCGTGCTGTCCAAGTCCAAAGTGACAGCGTCCATCTTTATGTTCCTCTCCAGGTTCTCGGTGACTACTCCAGGCAAAATAAGAGCAATAAAGACGTTAAAAAGTTTATAGATGAGATCGAGTCAATAGCAAGTACGCCAAAGCAGGATCACTTCTTCAATGTCTCTGACGAGGTGGCGTTGCTGACCATCGTCGATGCGCTGGGAAGCAAGATTTTTGCCTTGGAAGGTACCCTACCCCCTTCAAGTGTGCAAAAAGATCAGCTCGTAACACAAAATGTTAACTGCCTGCGTTTCATTGGGTTTTTCACTTCACTTTGCATCGTTATGCACTCAGCTGAACTCATCAGGTTTTTACCAACCTTCCATTTCACACTGCATTGGGAAGCAAAAAAACGTGTTGCAACACTATGCATTACTGTGTATCGTACAACGGGTTTCCATTTGCTGAAAGACAGTCGTGCTCTGAGGGTTCTGATGTTATTTAACTGCTTTGATTTCAATGAAATGCATGTAATGGTTCATGTTTTCAGCAGCCTCCATCAGATACAGGGTCGTTTGGAGTGAACTGACTCTGTTGTTACTTTCTCAGGAACTGCAGGTAACCATACTACATCCTTCAAACTGGAGATGTCTCAAGCTGGGTTTAGTGCTCATACAGCCAGAGTAGGTTTTTTTTTTATTGCTTTTATGCATTCTCATTCCATTCCTTGAGTGTAACTATTTGTTATTAACCAGGGAATCCCACAGCGAAAGAAGTTCCTTTTTACTCTTTTTGTGTTGCTCTATATTTAAAGGTGAAAGAACTTCTGGGGCTTCTGGTGATAGGCCTAAAGAAGCAAAACATTCTGGATTTCAAAGTTCAGACCCCATGCATTAATTTTGGTTGAAGTTGTCTAACATTGCAATAGGTATAAAAAGGCAAATTTTGACAGTATATGGTATACATTTAAGGTATTTTAATATTAAATTCATTTTTTGGGTTGCACAAGCATCTCCCTTAGCCTACTTAGCACAATAAGTTGGGATGTGTAGTTCTAGAAACATCTGTCTTTCTAAAGGAAATAATGCCTCGGTGCAAAATAAAAAAAAATCTTTGTAGTGTTAGCTGTCTTCCCACTCTTAACAGTACTGGAATTATTTTCATAATTCATCCTTTCTGGGTTTATTTTTTTTTCTTTTTTTTGCAGGAAGGAGTCATGTTTGGTGCAGTTGGAGCTTATGACTGGAATGGAACCGTAGTGATGCACACGGGGCAGAATTTTATAATCCCAGACGAAGACACGTTTCACAGTCGGGCTGTTGAGAAGTACGAAGGCATGGCTGGCTACGTTGGTAAGAGTTGGAGAACCTTGCTCACATTCTCCAAACCGGCATCTGTGGCTTAGTGACAGATGAGTTTTCCGGCACTGCTTCACTGTGGAGCTCAGTGTAAACAAGCGTAATTGCACAATGAGAGACGTGTAAACAGGAACTGTAAGGGTGAGAGTTTTGTCCATTTATGGCTCGTGCACCTATACCCCACTTTGGTTAAACGGCCCTCTGAGAAGTTCTGTCATGCAAAACTGGCAACCGAACAAGAGACTAAACAGTTTGGATGTGTTACACATACAGCTCGTGCTTCTTAAACTGATGGACACCATGTTCTGACATGTCACACTATAAGATGTCGTAACACCTAACAGCGCGTTCTATTGTGATTCTGTGAGTTCTGTGATTGTTATCGAGAAAAAATTAGGAAATGCAGGCAATCGTTTTACATGTTGAACGTTTTCAGGTTACGATGTCCAGTCAGCAAACACAGCTGAAGGAGTGTTGTACATCACCGGAGCACCCCGTTACAACCACACTGGGCGTGTTATCATATATAAGCTGGATGGGCAGAATATTAATGTCGTGCAAAAATTGGAAGGGGAACAGGTAAATGGAGATACTGTGGTAATGTTCTTGGAATTTGGGTTTTTTTGGATTTTAAACATGGCCCTGGACACCCAGACAGTATTTTAAAGAATAATTAAATGTTCTAAATATGTTGTATATTACAACATTGAAATGGGGTTTTATTGTTACGTAATTATGTTCAGCTCACCTGAAAAATTCGTAGAAAGAAAAATGTTTTATAAAGCAGTCTACACTAATGATATGGTTACTAGAGGTTTTCTGCATGTATCATTAAAAGGGAGCCATAAAGACTACAAAAGGTGTGTGCCTGGTTACCACCTGGACATAACCTGCACACTTGTGTTGCCTATGTCATGAATGGTGTCCAGGCTAGGGATAAGTGGTTTTTCATTTAACAAGATTGTTAGACTATCTAATAGTAATAATTGGCGATAGACACATAAATATCACATTCATTTACTGCTGTCATGTTTGCTTTTCAGATTGGTTCATACTTTGGCAGCGTGCTTCAGACTGTCGATGTCGACAATGACACTTACACTGACCTGCTGCTTGTTGGAGCACCGATGTACATGGGCCCAGAAAGGGACGAACAGGGTCAAGTGTACGTCTACAAGCTTAACAAGGTGATGGCCTTGTCATCGTTTACCTCATCTGTCTTTGCTACAGGTTGTGCTGCTTTAACGCCCTTTGGCGTGAATGAATTTATAGTTTAGAATGGCCAAAAAAAGGGTCTGGTCTCTTTTCAGAAAGGCAAGTTCGAGCGGGCGATGATCCTGAGGCCTGATAACCAGACGTGCTGCACCGCCCACTCGCGCAGCTCCTGCAAGGTCGTCAACAAGAACGAGCCGTGCGGCGCTCGCTTCGGCACCGCCATCGCCGCTGTCGCAGACCTCAACCTCGACGGCTTCGCTGACGTTGTGATCGGAGCGCCTTTGGAGAACGATCACCGAGGCGCGGTCTACGTTTACCACGGCATGGGAAAGTCTTTGAAGGAAGAACGTGTGCAGGTGTGAATGATTGCTTTATCACTGTTAGTGCCTCTCTTCTGTATTCACCGAGACCATCGCTCGGTCACTTCTAAGACTACCAGTCAACCTTACATTGACACAAGGAAATTAATAATTCCCACGTTGTTGTAGTTGCTGTGAGCTGAAGCCAATCCTGCTAAGCGCACTGAGTAACACACTCACACACACACACACAAAATGAACCACAAGCAGACTATGTATAGATCTGGTGTCGCCAGTAAACCTGGATCATGTGACAAAAGGAACTGGTGCGTTCTGAGAAAACCGATGCAAAATGCAACCCAGACATCCACAAACAGAACTCTAGGTGGTGCAACCCTACAACAGCATGTTTTACATTCCAGACAAAATTTTAACAGCTTTCAACATTGTTGAGCGTTGGTGATAATTAGCTGCTTAGAAAGACATAATATATATTACAATTAATTATTGATTTTATCTAAATCTTACTTGATATAGTGGATGTCTTATTGTCACAAGCTGTTGTGACAAGTATTGTCAGTTTTCCTGACAGTGTCTCACTAATTAAAATGCCACACAGAAAATAATTTAATTAGCAAAATGTGTACACATATTAGAGTGACACAGCAGAGTTTGAACAGTGGCACATTACAGTTTGAACATTATATAAAAAAAGATATGAAAAAATGCAGTTCAGGCAGTTCAGCCCCATCCAGAGAGCACACTGGCTATACCCTGCCCCATCCAGAGAGCACACTGGCTATACCCTGCCCCATCGAGAGAGTACACTGGCTATACCCTGCCCCATTCGGAGAGTACACTGGCTATACCCTGCCCCATCCACAGAGTACACTGGCTATACCCTGCCCCATCCAGAGAGCACACTGGCTATACCCTGCCCCATCCAGAGAGCACACTGGCTATACCCTGCCCCATCCAGAGAGCACAC
>JABJVR010043232.1:12801-31012 GCA_025773905.1 Chitala chitala
CTGGCTATACCCTGCCCCATCCAGAGAGCACACTGGCTATACCCTGCCCCATCCAGAGAGCACACTGGCTATACCCTTCCCCATCCAGAGAGCACACTGGCTATGCTCTGCCCCATCCAGAGAGCACACTGGCTATACCCTTCCCCATCCAGAGAGCACACTGGCTATACCCTGCCCCACCCAGAGAGTACACTGGCTATACCCTGCCCCATCCAGAGAGCACACTGGCTATACACATTGTTGCTTATGTTGCTTGTAAAAGTAAAAAATAATAATATTTTCAAGTGCAAAAGGTTTACATGCTTTTAGTGTATATACATTTTTATAAATGCTTGTGATTGAATTGTCTTGTTATTAATGCATAAATTAATTTCCTCTTAGCGCATAGCTTCGGGTGGAGATGGAGAAAAAATGAAGTTCTTCGGTCAGTCGATACACGGAGTTCTAGACCTGAATGGAGATGGAATCACAGATGTTACTATTGGAGGAATTGGGGGCGCTGCCCTTTTTTGGTCAGTAAACATGTCTATTGCTTCCATAGCCACTTTGCAGTTGATTGACACGCCATCAAAAGCAAAAATGACAGAGCACATTTTTATTTTTATGCACTGGTGAAAAGTTGTGCTAACAATGCTAAGCTCTGCACTTTATTGTACTGTGTACAAGCTGCTATCATTTGATGTTAAAAAATACATGAGAACTTCAGAACATTGTGAACTTCAGAACTGAGACATGTTAGGCAGGAAATAGCTGTTTGTGAGATTATTCACTGTTGTCAAAGATATGACAAAGTACATCTGTCTTTGTGGTATTGGTTTAGTCAAATTGCATTAGTCTGTAATTGTAACTTAGATGAAGGTCAGACCACATTTTATTAGTAATCAATGCAAGAATCTAGGTATTTCAAAGGGATCACTTAATGTTGCAATGTTGCAATACTTGCAGCTCTTAGACTCTATATGTGAGGGCATTTAGCAGTCACGACTGAACTCTGTAAACAAAATGAAAATGTCTGTCACACCCACAGCTTTGCGTGGCTCCGAGTTACAGCTCGGTGTGCCTGACGGACTACAGAATGCCTACCAGCACCCACCTACATTTACCGCCTTGTTGTTGAGCCACAAACACTGGGCAGTTTTCATTGTATTTTTTCCCCCTTCCCTTCAGTAACATGTCCCCTTCCCTTATTGTACCGGCATCCCTTCCAAGTGCAGACCCGCCTCTGCTTGCACTTTCCCTGTTGTCCCTTCAAAGCACTGACTGCCCTCTGTTTGAACTTCCCATATTTGGACCACTCTTGGCCTTATAAAGCACCCTGTCCCTATCAGTCCTCTGCAGCTCACTTCCTCTGTCCGAAGAGGGCCACTTGTCATGCTGTTTTCACCTGTAACACAATTCAGACTCGAGAGCGTTTATTGATGTCAATAAAATTTTCAAAGTATCAAAATATTAAAATAAGAATCAGGCAATTTGATCTGCAGATTGTCCAATTTAACCCCCAATAGCCAAAAAATAAGAATCCCCTAAATGTCTAACATGTGCCTCTTTTTATTCTGTGACCAGGAGGTCCCTAAACCAATCACAGCTTCCCCACATTTCCGTAAACAAGGTACCCAAAAGCCCCATCATCAGTACATCTTGTTTGCACTATTTGCTGTCCTTCTGGAGACCATAGGGTTACTCCTGATGTTGATTCAGGGTTACGACAGTCAGTAGAAGCTGTCTATTAACTCGGTGTGTCCAGATTTCAACTACACACGGTCACGTTATTCCATTTTTGAATGGGGGTGTAGCTTTCAGGCAAGCTCTAAGGCAAATTAGCCTAATCAGGAGATCTCAAAACATACATCCTGATGAGCAGCTTCCTTTAACTCTGACAGCAACAGACCCTGTCGCTGATGTTTTTCAGAAGTTGTGTCATGACGTATTTGTGACAAATAAAGTGTTTTGACCAGACATTTCTTACCCTTTTATGGAAGGATCTAAAACAACAAGTCTTTGTGGGTAGCAAGTATTAGGAAGTCACATACTGTCTGCTGGCTGTTGTTGTCACTTCCCCTATCAAAATGACACCTTTTTGCTCGTCATCAGCTCAAACATACTGCAGACGGAGGTAGCTAGCTAAGTGAAATGAAATGTGCATAATGCACACTCAGTAGGGCTTTCACATTTGGTTAGTGTATTGTTTGCAGCTTCCTGATCCTTTCTGTGCCCCTGCAGAAAGCGCCGTGTTGTTGGCATGGATTGCGCCATGCTGCAAGGCTGATATGTATGACTAAGACCGAGATTCTGAGTGTCAGGAGCAGGGCTAACCTTATCTACCAGCAGCAGTTTCCTAATCCAGCTGTTATCGGATTTGTTGATGTGCATCTCTGTTCAGTGAATAGTATTCGCTGTTATAAAAATGCGTGAAGCAGAAAAATAATTGTATTGCTGCGGCCAAGCAAAACTGGAGTGAAATGGTGAAATTTATGAAGAATTCTTAAGAAATACAGTATTGTTGTGATGTGAACAACTGTACCCTACCTGTATAAAGTAGCAATTTATTTACATTACTGATTAAAATTGTTTATATATATAGGCTCTGGAGCATATTTCAGGTAGCAGAGGGTGTAAGGCAAGGTGTGTCCTGATTGGAGCAAAAAGGCCAACATGAAGTGCTTGCTTACACCTGCTGAGTCACCAGTTCGTCTAGCAACTCTTACAAATGAGTATGAGGTATAAATGGGGACGGTGGGTGAAGTCCAGCTCCACACCTATTGCCCACATTAAGACATTACCATTGTCTCATGTGTTGAGTCAAACTCACTGTGAGAATGCTGGTATTTCAGATGATTCTCACAGACATACAGTGTGTGTGTGTGTGTTTTATCCCTAAATGGCAAATGGAATGTCTCTCAGGATTCTCAGAGGGGAGCATTCCCTATCATGCTTTCCCAGGCACTGACAGCGCCTTAACATCTGGCTACCATATCGGGAGGAAGTGGCGATGGGTGGTCAGGGCCTGTTTACGAGACCGCAAACTCACATGGCCTGAGAAGGGGCTGCTCTGCCTCGTGGTGACAATGTATAGAAAAACCACAGCGACAGGACGCAACTAGACACTCGAAATTTTTTTTTTTCCTTGAGACGTTTTCAGCTTGTACAACCACAGAAAGTAACTAAATGAATTAAAATGACAACACCGAGTTGCACGTGTTTTTTCTATTAATACTGACAGTATTTTCCTGTTCAAAAGCTCGATCTATGCCTGTTAATGTCACCGATCATAACTGGCTGTGAACTGACATATGTTTCACCCTTTTTTCTCCGCCAGGTCTCGAGATGTCGCTGAACTGAGAGCGAACATGTCGTTTGAGCCTAGTAAAATAAACATGCAGAAACCTCAGTGTGAAATTGCTGGAAAAAGCAGGGTGTGTGTTAGAATCCACGTATGCTTCGAATACAGCGTCAAGTCAGAAAAGCAGGAGCAGTTCACTACCAGTAAGACCTCCTTTTGGTACTATTCGCATTGTTATGTATAGAGTAGCTGTCAGGAATCAGTTCTGTTTTATGCGTTTCTAAATAATAATTTATATATAATTTAACGTAAAAGATGCATTAACTATTAACATGCATCTTTCCTACATACTGCAGAAAGAGCCACGGTGGGGCTAAACGTTTTCTGAGACTTTGTATACAAAACCTTAACATCATCTGCTAAATTGTTTAAAGAAGCATTTCCGCAAACAGAAGTATTTTTAGATGTTGTTTATTGATTTATAGGATAGCAGATATCCTTTGTTTTCAGGCTACAGTTTTATGGCAGGGCAGGCTGGCACTGGTTATGTGTAACACAGGCTATCTATACAGTTAGAGGAAAAATGTTTGACAGGTTACATGATGTGTGAATTTGTAGATAGCCATAGAACTACATTTATTTCCATTCGGGCAGTTGCCTAGTTTGTTTAATTCTTGATGATAAATGGATTGAATTACGAGCTAAAATATAAGAATTAAAGCAAGCGTTTGAAGCTTTGCAAAGCAATATCTATTACCATGCATGCATACTAATATAAGGTAAGGTAAGATAAAACTTTATTAATCCCTTGGTAGGTTCCTTCAGGAAATTAAGTTTTCAGCAGCAACTATATATGCATCTAAATGTAATCTATACATGGGGTTCAACTCGTGTGTGTGTGTGTGTGTGTGTGTGTGTGTGTGTGTGTTGGTGGGTTTTCTCCAGGTTCTCCAGTTTCCTCCCACGGTCCAAAGACATACAGGTTAGGTTGATTGGTGTCTCCAAATTGCCCATTGTGTGTGTGTGTGTGTGTGTGTGTGTGTGCGCCCTGTGGTGGGTTGGCGCCCTGCCCTGGGTGTCCCCTGCCCTGCACCCTGTGTGTTCTGGGATGGGCTCCAGGCTTCCCGTGACCCTTAACAGGATGCTGCAGTATAGAAGATGACTGACTGACATCTATATATGCATTTTATCAACAAAGTTTAAAGCATTAAATATGCAAGACATTTATCATATCACCAGCTTTCACCTTTTAAAGTGACCTTTACATTTGTGCAAATCAGATGGCTTTCTGTTTCGTTTTGTGAAGGTTTGTGTTTACCTTTCAGACATAACGTACAATGTGACGATAGACGCCCTGCGGGCAGCATCCAGGGGGCTGTTTGTTAACAACACGGAGAGGAAGGTGTCGATGCGTGTGCTGATGTCTAACAAGGACAGCCTGTGCAGAGAACACGACTTCTACATGTTGGCAAGTAAATCATTCCACCCTTCCCCTGAGGCCGTGAGGCAAGATGGCCGTCACGTCGATTGTGGCTCTGCGCACGGAGTGTGAAGCCATTGTTGGTAAACACAGTCTGTCACTGAGTTTCCTGAAGCTCCATAAGCGTTCTCTGAGCAACACAATGGCTAGAAGCAATAGCGAGGGGCGCGACTACGGCAACGCCTGCTTCCTGTGTGTCCTGTTACTGAAAGGCCCAGTGCTGATTAACTCAGGAAATTCACACAAATTATTGCCACTTCCATATGTTAGAACAATATATAGTTGTTCTTCTAGTCAACAGAGGCAGTGTGGTTTCAGTACACTAAATGTGGTCCGCATTTCATGGATTAAAATCTCGGCAATTCTGTAGTTCAGGACCAGAAAGTATCATGCATTTTTTTTTTTTTTTTTTTACGGTTGGGTACAGATTTCTTACTGGAAGACCATGTAAACATGACCAGATTCAAGGGTGGCTGGTAATCCTCTAACTGCAAAAAACAGCAGCAGGAAGTGGCCATACCAGTGGAGTAATTAATTAAATGTTTAAATATGAAATGAATACAGGAAAACATTTACAAACTATACCTTGGCTCTGGAGCCCATGAGAGCCCATGAGTGGCCAGCAAAATCCCTTTGATGAATATTCAAGAGTTGGTTATAGCACTCAACTCTCATCCTGAGCAGAGGATGTGTTTTTGGCCAAGGCTGCACCATTAGCCACCTGCAAACCACAGTTTTGATTTCCTCTGTTGCCTAATCCAACTGGCCTGTTTTGGCACCATTTTCCTGGCTGCTCTCTGCATTAATATGTCCCGTGGACCTGTCAGGTCGCTTCAGGTCCAGCAGCCAACTGTAAGAGGCACTCGGTCATTTGTTCACGGGTTTTCTGCACAGCATTGCATGACCTGACATTTTGTACATGGCACACTATAAAAAAAACAGGGTGTAGGAGGGGTGGACTGCAAAATCCACTGCATAATTGGACCCAATAAAATATGGATAATCGAAGAAATTAGTAATATGTTCCTGTAAATTGCCTTGAGGCAACTTGAGGCAAAAGGTGCTACAGAAAAATAAAATATGACCCAGCATTCAACTTTACATACACCCTACAGCCTAAAATAGTTATCAAAGCAATATAATTTTTTTTCTTGAAAACATGCGCTACGCACAGTATAAACGCACTGCATGTATCCGTGTGTATCTACAAAACAATGTCCTGATGCAAAAAAAATTCACAGTCCGCTTTACAAAAATCTTGAATCAAAGTAGACAAGTAGAAAAAGCTTATGGTCAGGGGATGGGAACCTTTTATCTGAAACAGAACAAAAATGATAAAAACAAAACTGAAGACTCCACAAAGCTGCCAATAGCATCCCTCTGTAAACCATCCCACACTGCACATTCCATGCCTGATCATGTTCAGGCAACGTCCCTGAACACTGGCAGCTGTAGAAATGGGGATGAACAGCATATGTTGGGATAAAAACATAAAACACTAAAAATAATATAACAATAACATGAACACTCATCTGAGCATGCTCTACAATTTGGGTATTTTAGCTTGTTCGCATTGTAATCTTTGCAGTATTTCGATGTTAAAATTTCGACCTCTGTCATGTTTTAACTGTTTTTACAGGATAAGCTGGACTTCAGGGATCCTATCATGATCTCTCTTGTGTTTGGTTTGGCCAACAAAGACAAGGGTCCGGTCATGGATGGCAATTTGCCCACGTCTGTTAATAAGACAGTAAGTCATTTCTTCTTAAAGCAATCATTCCATGAAATTAGTTAGCTGTAAAAGATTTTGGAACCAAACTAGTGCTATATATACTGGGTATGCACAACGTATTCAAAATATCTGCACATGTATTGTTGTTGCAGCAAAAACACTAAATTCTAACGTAATCAGTAATTATTTGATGTTTGTAATACTGTTCTGGGTTTGCTTAAAACCAGCATAATGCAGAATTCTTGAATTGTCATGTTAACTGTTTTGGGATCAGGGGCCTTTGGAAGCATGAATACTGATGTGACTTTCAAGGTTCTGCAGAGCAAGAACTCGAATGAGGCTAGACAGCACTGGGGATCTTTTGAAAAAGACAGAAAGTTTGTTTAGGAACCGACATCCTGTCTGGCAGGTTGAGCTAAAAAGCAAAGTTACACTGAACAGCCAAAGATGTGAAATGTTAGGTTCAAACAGTCGCTCGGTTTCAGAGGACCCAGGCGTCTCTAAAAATGTCATCTTCTCAACGAGGGCCAGTTTGTACACGGACTTTAAGATTGTCCTCACCATGACGTCTGTCCTAGCTTCCTTTGGTGGACTGCGGAGACAATGAGAAGTGCATCACCAACCTACACCTCCGAGCTGCAGCCAACATATCAAAGTAATTTTGCAAATGCATGTTCATACATTTCATTACCGCTACATTACCTGCACCACTGCTGGCTCCGTTTTCTAATAAATGGAGATATTAGTACACTAATAATAGTTTTAGATTTTACACTGAAGTAACTAAATGGACTAACATTTTTAGGCTTATATAAAACAGGAAAAGAGAATTATATCGAAGGAAAATAAAACATTTTGAGAATGGCTTGATTGTATACTTTTCTAGTTCACAATTTTGAAAATATGTACTTAGACTGTCGCTTTCAAAGCAATTTATGTGTTCGTTATTGTCATCAGTGGTATAAAGTGTAAAAATGTTGCTCATCTTCACGGCAATCATGGAGAAGGAAAATGCAAGGAGTGCCTTAGTGGAAAATGGTTTTTCTGATTCTTTTACTTCTTTTTCCAGTCTTGTTGTGAAGTCGGGCCAGGAAAAGTTCAGTGTTGAAGTCAATGTTACGAACAGCAAAGACAGTGCCTACAACACAAGGGTTACACTGTTTCCCTCTGACAATATCAACTATGTCAATGTTGAGGTATGTTTCCTCTGTATTTTAGGGCTTTCGTGCTGCTTTTAATTTCAGCGTTATAAGAGATTAAATTCATTATAGCTGCTGTTGTTATTTCTGTGAAAACCAGCACAATTTTTTAAGTATGTCTGTATGTATGTGTTATGAATCAGATGGGCTAAGGCGAGGTCCAATTGCAGAGAGGGAGATTTATTAAGAAACACAAAATAACTATGACTAAGCAAGGCAGTAAACAGAACCGTAACAAACATGAACAATACCATTCTTAGTTACTCAACGACTAGCAACATATTAACACAAAGGGAAGCTTAAATAGGAACATTAACGAGGCACAACTGGTAAAAACTAATTACATGTAGGGATTAACATGAGGCACAAAGGAGGGAACAGCAACATCTAGAGGACAAACAGGAATAGGCATGACAGTATGTAAGCACATTTGTGTACGTATGTTTGAGTATGCTTCTATTTTGCCTTCTTTTTTAATTTAAGACAAAGCACTTAAACTGTCATGGACTCCACAAGTTTATACAAAAGTATAAAACTGGATTAAATGCACCTGACTTCTAATCTAAACATGTGCTTCAATAGACACGATGAGTTTCACGGAAACCTGACCTTTAAGGGGTGTCCAGAAGTCAGACCACATTCAAAATTTGTAATTGTTCACTTCCTCCATTAAAACATTATGTTTTAGGATACTGGAAAAATAAAATGAAGAAAAGTTACAAGATAAAATAAAAAATATTTAAAGATCCCGATCTGTTCCTAAATCACAAATGAAATGTAATCACATGTGTGACAATGGCCATGTTAACTCCTTTGTAAAAAAGGTCAGATTTCTGTTCTGTCAGTAAGAGTGACTTTCTGGCTAAAGAGTGCTAAATTGGGTCCCACATTGGTGACATGTTTCTATTTCTTCCTAACAGCCCAGAGACAGAGATTGTGAATCTAAGGGAAATATAACCTGTGCCGTTGGCTATCCTTTTTTAAAAACGGACGAGCAGGTCAGTAATACTATCATTAAGATTTTCACCTGGAAACAGTAATTTAAATTCTGGATTACAGCAAGCCTACCATAACCAAAAAAACACCATTAAACTAAATTTTTTCTAGATTTCTGAGTTCCAGGGAGCAATGAAAATCAAAATGAGTATGTGGTTGTGTAGTGTTTTTAATGTAAAATCCCTAAATCTCTAAAGGCTTTAAACCTTTACCTCACAGTAACATATATATTATTTCTTTTTTGCAGGAATCCTTTAAAATTAACTTTGAAGTAAACCCTGTGCATGTATTACGGAATATTGACATTAACGTACGTGCTACAAGGTAAGGTATTAAGTTTTGAAAACTGCACAGTGTATCTAAATTTCTAAAATGAAATTATGGGCAATAAACATAGTCATATTGTACTAGAATCAAGAGAGTATATTTTTTTCTTGTACATGCAAGGTAATTATCTCATTAATTATTTTGATATTTCACCAAATCCTTGTAAATTTTAATCTCATTTAGTTGCAGGCTCTGTAATTAGACATATATTAAAAAATATTACTGGATTTATTAATCCTGGCTGGTAGTTAACAATCTTTACAAAAACAGTTGATGGTTTAGGAGCAAAGTAAAGTCTAAAGTAAGATACTGTCGACCTGTACTGTTTATGGGATGTGGTCCACATCTCTGGGCCTGTACTGTTTATGGGTTGTGGTCCACATCTCTGGGCCTGTACTGTTTATGGGATGTGGTCCACATCTCTGGGCCTGTACTGTTTATGGGATGTGGCCCACGTCTCTGGGCCTGTACTGTTTATGGGATGTGGTCCACATCTTTAGGCCTGTACTGTTTATGGGATGTGGTCCACGTCTCTGGGCCTGTACTGTTTATGGGATGTGGTCCACATCTCTGGGCCTGTACTGTTTATGGGATGTGGTCCACGTCTCTGGGCCCGTACTTTTTATGGGATGTGGTCCACGTCTCTGGGCCCGTACTGTTTATGGGATGTGGTCCACGTCTCTCGGCCCGTACTGTTTATGGGATGTGGTCCACGTCTCTGGGCCTGTACTGTTTATGGGATGTGGTCCACGTCTCTGGGCCTGTACTGTTTATGGGATGTAGCCCACATCTCTGGGCCTGTACTGTTTATGGGATGTAGCCCATGTCTCTAGGCCTGTACTGTTTATGGGATGTAGCCCATGTCCCTAGGCCTGTACTGTTTATGGGATGTAGCCCATGTCCCTAGGCCTGTACTGTTTATGGGATGTGGTCCACATTTTTGTGTCTTAGTGACAGTGAGGAGCCTGAGAGCACTCTTCACGACAACTTCAGGAGCATCAGGATTCCTGTTAATTACGAGATCCCCCTCAGTTTCTCAGCGTAAGTATACACTCTGTCATCTGGTGGTTTTGGGAGTTCCACTAGAAAAACTGGGGAAGCCTGGACACCATAGTATTTCAAGTCCACTATCCATTTAGTTTGTGTTACAATCTCCTTCGGTTACATACTATTTCTTTCCTGCCACCACACTAAATGTGTTGATCTCTAAACAACATGATCTATAATGAATTAAAATTAAAAGTATTTAATAGCAATTTGTAATACATAGTTGTGAAAGCATTGAAGAACTCTTTGAAAGCCAGTAAACGGAGTAGCTCTACAGCTCAGTGTAATGAACAGACAAGCTGAGGCAAGGTCCAAGAGTAGAGAGGGAGATTTATTCCAAAACAAACCAAAAACAAGGAACAGTGGACAAGGCCTTAACAAGGAACTAAAGACAACTAAGTAGTTTACACATAACAAGGTTGGGGACTATGGACTGGGGACTATTACAATCACCTACAATCTCTTACACACCTACACTCCTACAATAACCAGCAAAGACTCAAACATAAGGGAAACTTAAATAGAAGTCAGGCAAACTAGACACAGATAGGAGGCACTAATAACATAATTACATTGAATCAATAGCATGAAACACAAGGAGGGTGACACCTAGGGGACATGAGGGGGCATGACAGGGCAGGGCATGACTAAGTAAGTATTAGAGAAAAATGAATAGTAAATGCATCCCAATCAATGTGTCTTTGCAACAGCACCTTGTGGTAGGTTATAATGTTAGCCTAAAAAAAGCATGATTAGACCAATAAGTATTTCAAAGAATTCAATTTTTTTTTCCCTGGACAGTCCAGAAAAATAAGAACATGGTCGCACAGTGTTTTATATAAGGTTTAATTGATTTAAGACCTGTAACAGCATTTGTTATATAATAGGGTATTAATTTTATGTTCATTTTATGCTATGAGCATTTTTAGTGAAATACCTAAAATCTGTTTTTGCAGCATTAAGTATGCAAAAGAAGATCATATAATCGTCAAAGAAGATGACAAGTTCCCAAGTGTGATCAACCACACAAGTGTGATTGGGGATGAAGTCACTATCAGCTACACGGTGAGAGCTTTGACAGGGATGTCCACTTAGATAAACTGGCTGTAGGGTGTGTTGGAGAAATTACTGGGAATCAGGGTTTCGTAGTATCAAAGTTTAAGTTTTATTTTCTTGGCCAAGAGGCACATGCAGAATCACAGTCTTGTTGTCCTTCCAAGTATGTGCGCCGTGCTGAAGCACATCCATAGCTTTTATAGCTTCCTGCATTCCCCCTTGCCGTACTCCCTTGCTCACCTGAAACTGAGTTGTGGTTTAACTGCAGAGGAAGCTAGAGTGGGGCTGTCTCCCTGCAAAGCATGTTTGTTCCCTCCTCTGGTGCGCACTCTTGTGACCAAAGCATAGGCATCAGCTCATTGTTGAAAATATAATCATTGTTGCTATGGGTCACCTAGGGCAGGCTTTCAGATCTGCCTTTAAGCACATTTCCTGTAAGCATGCTTTTTCAAGAATACATAATTTTCCTTTAACAAGCACGCATATGCTACTTTCATGAGATACATCAGTTTCAAACGGTTAACTAAGAATAAAGGTTGCAACTAGGATTAAAAGTAAAAGTCACTTTTCCACTGTGTATTAGTCAAGCAACAATCCCATAATGCAATACTGGCTACACACATATTATCTTGCTTTAATGAACCGCACGCTGTAACCTAAAATTTTTCTTTACAAGGTGTATAGAGACAGTTCATGGGTAAAGTTAAACTAATGTGTACTTTCTTCACAGATCAGAAAAGATATCAGTCAGCACATTTTGCCTCTGAAGTTAAACATTACTTATCCATATGAGTCAATGAGGAAGAACATTCTGCTATACCTGACAAAAGTGGAAACTTCCAAGGTAAAGGAGACCTAGTGTGAGTCCTAGCTTTCAATCAGTTGGACATTTTTCTAAATAACTAACTGATCTATGTAATATTTTCCTCAAAATTGTTATATATTATATGTTTACAAACTGTATATTAATTAACATAGAGTCAACAGGAAAAAGAAGCAATTGAGCAAATCATAGAAAAGAGCTTTAGTATAACAGTCTTATTTTTTTTATACCCCAGTGTTTTTAGTATCTCTAACACGCAGTTCTTGTTTCCTCTGGGAGGATGTGAAATGTGATGTGAATTCTCTAATCAACCCCCTGAAAATCAGCCCGCACAATACGTACAGCCCCAAACCAGTTAAGGAGACGTTAGGCAGCTACCTTGTGGTGAGTTTTGGTATGCTCTATATGATGTTGAAACAATATGCTAGCTTTGTACTTTTGTAATTTTCAACAAGTCTAAATTGATAGGAATATTCCTATCTGAAATTCATTCTAGCATCAGATAATGAGTAAACGAAGACAAAAAGTGCTGTACAATGAGAAGACAGAGCAATAAGACTCCGCCCACTCTGACTCCGCCCACACAGAGGCTTGATTCACATGCATAGCTGCGGGCTGCAAAATGACAATGCTTCTCAGCACTCAATACTGTCTTCTTTATGCGTTTAAATATTTTGTTCAAACAGATGCAATATAGCATCTTTTGTAGTCGCAGAAGCCCATTAAAGGTCAGAAGACTTTAAGAGCAGTATTTGTAAATTTATTTGCATAGCCCAGAATTTTAGAAAACTGTCCTATTAATTGATCTCATTCCTAACAGCACTGATTAACACTGAGTGATAATTTGTTATTTTCAACTAAGGTAACAGAGCACCAAACTGTACTTTTCTTTCATAGGAAAAATTTTAATCCACTGACTTTCTACCTCTAGGCATGCATTGATCTTCCCTGTAAGTCTTTCACCTGTGCTGTTAAGCTTGTCAATTCAAGCCAAGTCAATGTCACCTTCAGTGTTTGGAAGCCCACATTCATCAAGGTAGGTCAATTACCATTAGAAAATTCTTTTGGAGTTGCACAGATATTAGATAAAAAAAAATTAGTGTAAATTTTTTTTTATATTTTCAAAATGAAAAACAGCAGCAATAATGTTAATGTATTGGCACAAGTCTAAAATTACTTTCATTGCTTTATGCATTTCCTGCAACAATATATTATGTACAACATGAAACAGTTTACTAATGTCCCTTTACGTATATTTTGTAAATTCTGGTGCCACTTTAGTGATTCATATGATTTGTAACTTTGAGCTGTACTGCTGTCTGTAGGCAGAGTTTACCAGTCTGTACGTCGCAGTGAATGCAACGTTGGAGTATGCGAAGCAGTCTGTCTTCGTGTTGAGCAAGGACAACGAGAGCCGAGACGTGAGCCCTCTTCGTGTTTCGTATTGGTTTAACGATGCATTCGCTAGTTAACATCAGCAGCTTCATTGAGCCCTGATGCCTGTTTTTGCTCTCCATCGCAGGTGAAAATACAGATCTCAAAAGAGACTTTGGGTGGAATTCCTCTGTGGATAATCATCGTGAGCATTCTTATAGGTCTGCTGATACTGGCTCTCGTCATCTTTGCACTCTGGAAGGTAGGCTGCAGAGCTGTAGCTAAATAGCTGTTGAGGACATGCTACATGTTTGTGGACCCCTGACATGCACAATCCCATTACACACCAGGTTGTCTCACTTTTCTGTTTGTATTTCATCTGCTGACCTAAGTTGATAAGTGGTTGAGCTTTGTGAACAAGCTGGGCATATAAGCGATATATAACACACGTTGAAGCCAAGTATGCTGTTCCGCCTCGATGCTTTTCAGTGCTGCAGCTCTCTGTAAGGAATGTTTATTTGCCTTTACTTGTCTTGCGTAGGCCGGGTTTTTCAAGAGAAAGTCCATGGAGGAGATGAAGGAGGAAATGAAGGATTAGTAAAGATGGAGTGTGTTTCCTTCCAGAAGGCACATGGCCCAATACCCTCAGGTCCAGGTTTACGTCTGCAGAACAAGTTCATCTTGCAACGCTCCTCAGATGCACGGAGTGAACTTTTCAGAGTTGTACAAATGTCATTTTTACAACGTCAGTGATAGCTGTTTTCTTTTATTATTATTTTTTGTTGAGGTGGTGACACTGTAAATCAAGGAGATACGTTTGTGTGAAATGCTATATGGTATTGTATTTAAATCTCTTTGAACCAGGTTGAAAACATTCCCATAAGTGGGACCGCAGCAATATGCAAGATTTTACTAGAATACATTTTTGCAGCTCACGTTAATAGTACAAGGGTTCTTTGTCGTCCCCAAAGTTCAATAGTTTTCAGTGATTAATAAAATAAAGGACTGATGTATGCTTTCTGTTTAAATTAAATTGTGACAATTGGTAACTACTGCTTATGTGTAATCTACAGTACATTGTATTATCCATCTGAAATACAGTAAGTCCCCGGGTTAAGAACATACGACTTGCAGACCGCTCGTACTTACGAACAGTCTGCCGTACTGTAAAGACAATAAAAATTAATTTATTTAAATATTTGTGTTCGTAATAACGAGCACACACTACTTTGTGAAAACTTTGCGCTTCTTTTCTGAAAATTTCACCATACTGTTTCATGCAAAGAGTTTTTCCAATTAAAAAAAATGCTTGTTCTGTGGATGGATGCATAATCTAAAAATGTACAGTTTGGTTTGTAACAATTCGAATCTTCATATAATTTAAAATATACAGCTGTTACCTGTCAGTGGTAATGAAATAACTCCTTTCTGATCATTACTTTAGTCTTTGAATGTTGAATTTCATCTGGTCCTGAAGACACCTCAAACATTCTCGTTGACTAATACTTACAGGTATACGATAAATCCCTGCGTAATGGCATCTTACCAATGTAGTCTTTCTCCCTTACGTTACTGAAAAACATGTAGGAACAACTGTGTCTGAATGGGTGCTATATGAATATGAAATAGACTGAATTATGGAATGATATTCTAGTTGTGTACAAACTGTTGTGTACATTAAAGGTTTAGATTTGATAAACTGTTAAAATAGAGAAAGCAATCCTGATCAAACTTATTTTACTAAACAGCTGTATTTTTCTGAGATTTGTATAAATGACACTAAATGGGGAATTACTATATTACTAATATCATGCTTAAAATACCTAAATGTGTGTTTGGTTTAGTCACATATTAGTTTGTACTATTTGCACAAACAATCCTTATTCGCAATGATAATATACTGTGTTGTACATAAGGTCACATCAGCGTTAACAGTGAGTATTATGAGTATCACTTTTGAAAAAGCATGTAAAATTAAAAATATTTGTAAAAATGTATAAAATAATTCTGTGATCACCCATTCAGTCATGTGCACTGTTTTGACGTTTTAATGTAAAGCACTGGCTAACTTTGCATATGTAATCTGATCGGTATGAAAAGTATGCCTTTCAAATGCTGTTAATAAAATTAAAATGTTTTTGTCAGAATGTTTTTTTGATGTTCATTACAAAGTAAGTCTGAGCAATGTCAGACCTTTCTTCATGTAAATACTATGGCTTCCCTTTCTTTTCCCCCCTCATTGACTTGTTGTTTAACTGAATGCTACTTGTCCTGGCTAAACATTTGTTGCTATTTCCCATGCAATAACAAATAGCACCATTTTTTGTGACCTCCTGATGGTGAAGGAGCGCCCCCTACTGAATGACCAAGCAATTGCAGACTGTGGGAGAGGCTGGAGAGGCTTATTAAGCAACCACACGTGGAACATTGGTTTCCGCCCACGAAAAGATTTACTTGAACTGCCAGTATGCCAACTTTGTGTCATTCTGGTAGGCTTAAGAGCCCAGTCTCAGCTGTGTCTCCTTTTTAATTTGAGCTCCAGTCATTTTCCTGCAAGCTTTTTGGAAGGTAAAACTTCTACCACAATTGCATCTCTTACTGTTTCCCTGGCTGATTTCAGTGGGTCCACACAAGGACAGCATCTGGAGGGAAAGTGCAAGCAAGAAGTGGTTAAGTGTAAAAATTTCTGTGTCTAGAGAATAATATCATAGTAAGGGCCCTTTGTTCTGCATTAGGTTTCTTTTGCTAAATTTCTATTAATAGTGAGACTAATATTAGACATTTTGTATTTCTCCCTCACATACTAGGAGTGTATTGTGTTGCTGGTTCTGGGTGTGTGTGTGTGTGTGTGTGTGTGTGTGTGTGTGTGTGTGTGTGTGTGTGTGTGTGAACACTGCCTGTTGAGGATGTGTGATGTAGCACCTCAGAAAATACCTGGAGATCTAAAACAACACAGGCAGAAAATGTCAGGGTGTCATACAGTGGTCAATAACCCTCACATTACAGATGATGACTGCAAAGTATCAAAACTATTAAGGCGAAATTAGTTTTACCTGTGTTCTAAATGGAATGAGAACAATTACAGCATGCAAGGTAGCAATGTCACAAGACCATATGCTCAAGACTGCACTTTTGCATGCTTGTCCTGCAAATGTGTTCTACCAAACACAAAATACAGCATGTGCTTTGCAAAACTGACCTTCTGTGTAGTGTTCTGGAGTTAATTATTGAAAAAAGTCCCTGCATTTGCCGTCAGCTTGTCCACGAGTCCACCATTTCAGTGTCCGTTTTGAATCATTAGGTCATCTTCTTGACACATACCGATTTTTTACCATTATATTACAAAGTATATATTCCATTATATAAATTATCAGATACATACAAATTATAATGCAATCTCCATGTCCAAAAGCTGTCATGTACGGTCCTGTCACTAGGGTAGAGGGGTCAGTGATGGTGCTGTGCAGTTGATTTCATGGGTTTTATAATTATTGTTCAAGTAACATCGTAACTGGCACAATGAAAAGCTGCAGACACCTGAGAAAAAAATCACAGACCCTGAGAAACAAAATGCTATTGTGAAATATCTGCAAATTTAGCAGACATACAACTAAATAATTCTGTTTCATTACGTGCAAGTAACACAGCAAACTGCTTTCAGAAGTTATCGTATGTAAACATGTCAGTCTCTTTAGGATGATGACGTTGTCCATGCAGTTGTATTCAACTCTCAGTGAATCCATGCGCCATCTCTCTCTACTGATAGCCTTTCCATAAAATTTTCTTGACCAAATTTTTTACAAAACAGATCACCATGCCTTCCACCAAACCTCTCCCATTTACCCGGGCTTGGGACCAGAGTGTAACATTCACATGGCTGGGCTCTCAGTTTTTATGTTTCTTTTTATTCACTCTCCCGAAGTTAAACAATGTCTTTTTCCCAGCTGTACTTGCTAAGTGCAGGCACCACTTTAGCTGCTTCGGCCTATTTCAGCCTGGGCCAGCACCACGACTTGAGATGTAACCACTGCAATAGATTACCTCATGAATAAAATTCAAGCCACAAGATGGCAGTATTGAAGTTTTCACATAACATACAAGCAGGAACATATAACTCCTGTGCTGTAAACCCTACATTGGCTCCCTGTGCAGTTCAGGGTAAAATTCAAGAACTTATTAGTCTATAAAGCCCTGAATAATCTAGCTCCACCATATGTTGCTGACCTTTAAATGAAGTATAGTCCAGCATTGTCTCTCAGGTTTGAAGATCAGCTTTTACTGAAGATTTCTAAATGTAGGTTGAAGAGACGGGGCGATCATGCCTTTTCAGTAGCTGCCCCTGAACTCTGGAATGAACTGCCTCTGTACCTTAGACAGGCTCCGACTCTTCCCATTTTTAAATCTTACCTCAACACCTTTTTATACTCTTTGGTGTTTAATACAGCATGACAAGGTATTCTTTTCCCTGTTTTAATTAATTTTTATTTATAATGTATTTATTGTCTTATTTTATATAATGAGGGTGGATGCTTTACTGTTTTATTTGGATTTAATTTCATTTTATTCACTTGTTTTTGGTCTGTCTTATGTTTTGCACCTATTTTAGAATTGTACAGCACTTTGGTCAACTGTGTTGTTTTAAGTGTACTTTATTCTATTCAGTTAAATTCAATTTATTTTTATATAGCGCCTTTCGTAACAGTGTGCCTCAAAGCGCTTTACACAAGAAATTGCAGATATAAATCTGCTTCAGCACCAGGAGCAAAGGAGGACTTAATTGTGCTATTTATATCATATTACTAGGAACAATCCAACTCTCTATAAGTACCACTACTCTCTGTAATATTAGCATGCCCAGGAGGGGCTGGGCAGCCAGTCAACCTTGGGCCCCCAGAGG